>JASXTE010000765.1:0-23195 GCA_030280995.1 Hemileia vastatrix
CGAAATGCTACTCGATTTATTTTTTTCCGAAAGTTTGGAGACATTTTTCTTTCAAATAATCTATTCTATTGATCGTGATGGCTGAAAAAAAGCATAGAGAAAATCAATCTGTTGTAAATAGAAAATAAATTAATGCACGTATCTGCATTGTGCAACCAATTTTAATATGAAACTGTTCAAGTTAGCCAAACTTTGAATCGTCTCATTTTTCAGTTTGACATGTGTTGACCAATAACATGGTTAATTTTCTTCTTTATTTATTTCGAAGAAATTTCCAATTCGAAACTTGACCGGAAGTTTCACTGCCATCCACACAATTACCATCATCACTACCAATAGCATCATCATCAAAGCCAATATTGAAACCTAAGGTGCAAGTCAAACCATTTTCAAGCTCGACTAGTGATGAAAATATTATAAATGAACCACCGAACTTCTTGTGGTTTTAAGAAAATTTCATGCAAACCAGATGAAGGATTTTCCGGTTTTAAATTAATCTTAATCCGTGCATTTGTTGTCCTTGCTTGTAATTCTTTCAATTTCTTCAATAAACATCGTCGTTCCGGTGAAGATGATGGATAAGAACTGACAATCGATATTTGTAAGAACATTTCGTAGCTTCACGGTTCTTCCGATCATCGACTATTAGTCCTAATCGATCATTCTCACCTGGACGAGTGCACTTCTTCGAAAAATTGAAGGAATTGCGAGCAAGGACAACAAATGAAAGGATGAAGATTCATTTGAAAATCATGCTGGAAGATCTAACATGACAATTTTTGCAAGAAATAATCAACCATTGGATACGAAAATGAAAAAATTGTAATTATTTTGCTGGTGAGAAAAACTTTTTGACCAGGACATTGATGAGATTGAAGAAATTGTAGATTGAAGTACTGGAGATGTTCAACAATTGACAAGTGACAATTGGAGATCAAATTGAAGTACGTTCGGATGACCAAGAGTTGACTTGAACTGAATAACCAACTTTGAAAAAGGACATATCCTTCAAATGACTATTAAAGTGGTCATCTTTCATCTTTTACTGAAGAAATAAGAGCATTCAACAAGAACAACAACAACAGCAACGAAAAAAGAGTTAAAGTAAATGTCATTGTTATATAATCCTGCTGTTACAAGCGGATGTTGAAAGTGATGATGATGATGACGATGAAATTCACCTCGCCAGATGAAAGAAGGATGATTCACGGGAGTGAGTGATGTTGTATGTTGTGACTCACAAAGTGATGGAACATTCTGCACCATTCAGGCTATTTGTTTTTGGCATCAACCCAACACCCTACATGCTTCAATAATCACAAAATGACTGATTTTATCCGATATCAATAAGTGTATAGATTCTGAACTTTGTTCGCATGTGTTCGATGCGTTTAGAATATAGATTCAGATGAAACGATTAAACTGTTGCACGTTAGTTCTCCTTGTCTACATGCTCAATGAATGATGGGAAAGTCATCCATTGGAAACTTTAAATCAAGAAAAAAACATCGGAATTTCTTTCAAACTGCTACTTGTTTCATTTTCGACTTTCACATCATGGATCGATATTAATGTGAGGATGAACTCGTTTTATCCTTATCAACCACTTACAACTTGTTAGTGACTTTCATTAGTCATTCAACTTATAATAATTTAAAACCTTTCAATTTGAAAAAGAGTTTCAAGTGCATTTTTGCCAGAGTGACTCGGCCGTTAGAAAGAATTTGCAAGTGGATTCAAATGATTCCACCTTCTTACAATCGGCCACTCTACAACCGAACAGAGTTGATAAACATCACCGTGACTCGTGACAAATCAAACTGTAACTTAATTATTGATTGACTTTATCAGAATGAACGAAAAGACAGGATTCAAGCACTGGAAATAACTTTTGAAAGAACGAAGAAATGCAAACTGTCACTTGTCATCGACACATCATCATAGACTGATCTTAACCAGGGTGACTTTTATGCATCTTTATGAAAGTCGCCTTGGTCAAGCATTGTTCAATCAGTTCAACTGTAAAAAGGATTAAGATGAATGAACTGGTTCTTTAAATAGCCAAAAATCATCCATGGTCGTTTACTGGACTCTCTCATCGAATTTGAAAAAAAATCCTCAACTCAAATTGGTAAGTAAGATGAGTATTATCAATCAGCAATTAATTGTCCAACAGATTGATTTGATGGTCGTCTATGTGAGTCTCTCCTCCCTTCAACATCGGTGTCAATTGGACTGTTCAATTTGTCTCTGATAAAACAAGATGACTATTAGCATTTAACAAAAGCGCATTGATAGAACGAACAGAAAATGCACTTTGTTTAAATGTTAATAGCTATCCTGGCAACAAACAACTCTGCTCACTTACAAAGAAGTTCAGGACTTTCATGGACGAGTTTCATCGGACTCTTCATCGAATCGTAAGTGATTGTCTCGAGTTAATCTCCCGCTTATGTTTCTATGATAGAGGCTCAAATCAATGATGAATCTTACTTTAATTAACATAAATTTGTACCCAATTATTGTAGTTGAGTTCGAGAAAAAAGAACCCGAACGAGTCTTGACATTTGCCTTGAAATCTCTCTCTCTTAATAGTCAATCAGTACATGGGTGACCATGAGGTGTTTTTGTCTTCTCTTTATTTTTTCACTCGAGCTATAAACTTTAACACGCCAATATATTCAATTTGATGTCCATCTATATTTGACTGCACTAACGTGTACTTTTACTCCTCAATTTGATTCAACTTATACCTCAATGATATGGCTGTTCACCTCAGTCATCAAAAGGCAAAGAAAGAACATCAGAGACCATCCAAACACATCGACGAATCATTTACTCGATAATATTAACAATGTGAATAATTTTATTAAATTTCAATTGTAATAAAGATGTTACAAATTAATCTTTGACAAAAAGTAAGATGTTCTTATGATTTTAAAATAAAAAAATGCTCGCTGTGTATGAGTTACAAAGAAGTATTAATACTTCATGTTAGAACATTAAGCAAAAGAATAATTTAAGTGAAAATGAAAACATCAAATATCTCTAAAAGAGAACACAGTTCATTATGGTTAGATCGACTTGATGGGTTTCAATTGTACTAACCACACTTGCACAAATTCTTGTTGTTGGTTGTTTTTCCAACCTTTGCCTTTTTAATGAAAATTCATGGACCATCATTTGGACTCTACACTTTCTCATTTTGGTCCCCTCTCTCTATTGACATCAGATGAAAACACAAACTTCTCAGTAGTGGTGATGTGTGCTAAATTTGGACATATCTAGTCATCACACTGTTCATAGGTCACTTTCAACGATACAATTAAACTTAATTTTTCACGTCGGATGAATGACGATTGATCTCTTGATGCCGCCAAAATCCAAGCGAAGAAGAAACAATCGATTTTTTTCTCATTTTGTTCATCATTTAGATCGCTTTTGATTCATTATTTTGATTTGATGAAGAGCAAGAGTTAAACATCGTTGAATCATCGTGCTTTGACTTTGGTATCATCAGGAGCCTCATGGTCATTCATCGAGTGTGAATAAATTAGTTTGATTGTATGGTTGGATTTGTCTCGTGAGCAGAACAAATTAACAGGATGACAATCCAAACAGCGACCACATGGACTGATTGACCAGATGGATCCATCATTTCATCTGTAGCATGATGATTCTCCTCCATTAGAAGATAAAAGGACGTGTCAATTTGATCTCAAGTCTGTATGAGGCTGAATCAATGTGACTCAGTTGAGTTAATTACAATGAATGACAGAGAAACAAGTGGAACAGGAAATGAGAATATACCGACGGACGGCTCTTTTCATTTTAAACACTCGATTGGATGTGGATGAAACAATTCATTTGTAAGTGCCGATCAGTAAGTCATCAACAATTTATCTCAAATGAGGCGGCAATTTTAAATGCTGTTGATGAATTACATTTTCATTCTACTTGACACAGACAAAACATTTTTTTTCTACACTTGGTAACATTTATACAGTAGAGTTGAGTGTATTTTGAAGATAACCAGTGTGACATTGCAGTTGGCACCAATGTTGTCCAGTTTGGTACAATGTCTAGTGCAAAAGAACTCGATTGATGACACCGTCAACTGAAAATTTCAAATGAAGCTTGCTGAGTCGGAACCACCTGGCGAAGGACCAAATGGCGAAGATTTCACTTGAAGAATGATCACTTGGTAGGGCTAGTTTTATGCCAATCTATCAAGCAACAAGGATGATGGAAGACGACAGAGCCAACTGAAAGTGCTAATCGTCACATCAAGAACAAGATTGGATGATGTTCCTTGGTTATGTTGTTTCGAGATTCAAGGGTCACAGGAATACTTTAATTAATCACTGCACTCGATTATTTGCCCTCTCTTTATTTTTTCCAGTAAGAATACTGTATGTGAATGAAGAAAAAATTGTTCTTCCAGTCGATTATATTGAAATAAAGAATTGATGTTCATTGTATCTTCGTCTGTTCTGTATTCATGTCGTTAGTCGCATCAGTTGATTTGTTTGTTCTTCTTTGCCAGTGAAATAAACAATAATTAGTTATTTACTGATGATGTGGCTTAAAGAAAGATGAAAAAAATGACCAGAGTTCAAATGACCCAATTAACCAATTAGTTACCATCGGGCATCGCAATCAGTAAACCTGAATGATCCAATCATATGAACGACAAAAATTTAACTTTTGTACTTGTTTTTTTCTCAACTAATGAAATTTTTTGTTGTAATAAGCTCCAATCAAATAAAAACATCATGAAATGACTTTTAAGTAAACATCATCTGCATTTCACAAAACAATTATTATGAAAATGTTGCCTGATTCAGGTGAAATATTGTTATTGCATGGAAGCGAGAGTCAATGTTCAAGTTACTTACCTTCAAACCATCAAAACAAAATCCATCCAACCTTTCTCACAAACAACATACTTCAAAACAAAGTGATTGGGTGTGATAGAAACATTTTCCAGGAATACATAGTGTGGAATTTCAAATCATAACATTAGTTGTTCTCATGTCAAGTCAGTCGTAAGCCATTTTTAAATGACTCATGATATAGCAGGATGAGCCAATTGCTTTGTTAAAGAAACGAATGAATACTGTCCATTTTTTAAAGTTGGTCATTCAGTTAAAGTCAACTCTCAGGGTCGAACATATTTCAAGTTGATCATCAATCGTCAGTCGTCAATTGTTGAACATCTTCAATACTTTAATCTACCAGTTCTTCGATCTCATCAATGTCTCGGTCAACAAGTTTTTCTCATCAACATAATGGTTCCAAGCAGCAATTTATCGTCAAATTCAAATTATGATCCTCAAGACTGGCCAATTCAAGCACAATCTTCAAAATAAAATGAAAAATGGCAAATAATTCACAATTTTTTGCCTTTGTTTTAACTAATTCAATTGCTGTAATATAATTAGAACAAAATATTGCAAAAGTTGTAAAAACTGTTCCAACTTGTTTCCAATTAATTTTGACTCGTTTAACTTCAAGCAATGGTTTAAGTTTTTTCAATTGATGATGAAGATTTAAATGTAATTCAATTAATTGTACATGATTAGAAAATATAATGTTAAGTTCTTCATCAGTTAATAAATTAGGTGAAGAATTTAGTACAATTGGTTTGTAGAATAATGCATCAAGTAGAAGTAATTTTTCAATAAATAAATCTTCAGCTCTTAAAAGTTCTAAAGTATTGAGTTTTCTTTGTTAAAGTTTTTTTCTAATTTTATCTTTCATTATTTTGTTTGTTTTCATTGAATTAATTGTCATTACATTTGCATAATCATTGTCATCTAATCGAGAATCGAATTCAGAAGTAGAAGAAGAAGAAGCATAAGAATAAGATGATGAACAAGAAGAAGAAGTGGATGATGATTCATCAGATGAGTCAGAAAAATCAGATGATTCATTATCAAAACATTGATAAGTTGAATTATTTCGAACACATGTTGAATAACACCAATGATGACAAATAATTTGGCATTTGTTACATATTAAAAGGTAACAAGGTTTACCCCATACAAGATGACCACAAGCAGAACAATAATAAATGGTCCAAATAGTAGCCAAAGAGGGTAAATCAAGAACATGTTCCTCATCATTTGGTATAAATGTTCTATTGGTTAATGAATTGTTATTCTTTTCACCATTATTATTCAAATGTGATTGTCGTTTTAATGAAGGTGAATTCAAATGACGATTCAACTTGTCAGTATGTCCAGTAGGTAACAATGGAAGTGAAAGTCGAGTTGTTGATGTCACAACATCTGGATCAGAAGGGAAAGAAGTTGATTCTTTGGAAGGTGCAATCGATGTCAATACATCAAATAAATTATCCATAAATTGTGATTTCATTAAAGAATTGAACAAAATAAAAGATTCCAATTCATTACGATTATCAGGTGAAACATCGAAAAATATTGAATGTGGAAGTAAATGATAAAATGCAGATAATAATGACAACACTCGAGCCATTGATTGAGAGTAAGGAATAGTTTGTGATTGATCACCTTTCAAAGGTTGTCCTTGTGTTTAAAATTTAACACTTGAAAGTAAAACATCAGAATCAGGGAATTAATTGATATCACTTGGTAAATTACAATTATCATCAGTAATAAGTTGTGCATCGAAATGAAGAGCTTCAGTTAATAATCGACCCACTGATTTATGAGCTGCTTTTTTTCTTCCTTTGGTTGAAAATGACAAATTAACAGTTAAATGTAATCTTCCATCTTTTTGTGCATCGTTGAGTGATTTGACTGATTTATCTTCAACCAATTGACGAGCATGATCAATGTAAGGTGTAAGTAAATCATACAATTGAGATTTACTGTTACCGTTTGAATTACAAAGTTGTGTCATTTCACTTGATATCGGTGGACAAGATGAAGAACTCATAAATGAACTTGTCAATCTTGACAATTGATGTTGACGAATAAGTGAATCTGGAAGTTCTTTCAAAGCAAGTGGAGAGTCAGGAAGAAGAAACATTGAGATCAATTCAAACAGTGCTTCTTTGTCACTCAAATTAACAATCTGAGTTGAATTAGATGACGATGATGATGATGATTGCGTAACAATAGTTGTCAATTGATATTGTATCAGTGTAGCAAGTAAATAAAATAGAAGATGATCAAGTTCAATACACGAGTTCAATGAATATGATATCAAACACATGAGTTTTTTTGAATCTTTCAACCAATCAGAATCTTCAGGCGACATTGAACCCGAAATAAATGACGTTCTAGATGATTTTCTTCGTAAAATCGTTCCTTTTCCTTTAGAACTTTTCGATAGACTCGATGCAGTTCGTTCTAACCTTGAATTTGATCATCACCAATTGATGTTGCAATGTCTTTGCTATTTTCTTCATCGGATTCCATGGGAACAATTGGTACATCAGACTGTTGAAGTGAATTTCTGTAATTTGAAGATGAATTTAAGTCTTGATGATCACTGAATGTTGAAGCAATTGGATTAACGACGTACGTGCCAAAATTATCAGCTGAATCTTTACAAATGTCATCATGTGATATCAATTCACTTGTTGAAGAACCATACATTGAGTCTTGTGAAAGTAAATGTGTCCTTGATGAGCTGATATTTCGATAACGTGATCGATAATTTGAAAAATTGGGTAATTTCATCAGTGCCACTTGTTGCTAAGACAAAATTAGTTGCTTCATCAGAAAATGATACCGTTGATGAATATAAATTTGAAGATAAAACAGTTAATTCAACATGTGATTCTGTATCTTTAATTGCTCGTATAACCAAATTATGATCGCAATTGTACACTAAGTATGCCATTAACTTCGATTATTTGCTGTCCTGCGCGAATACCAGCGCGGATCAATATGAACTTCTTTGAACAGCCAAACAACATCTAAGTCGCTAACTGAACTTATCTATCGAGTTTGACGGTTGAAAATTCGACATCCAACTAACTTGAACAAGTATATCTATTCACTTTCTCCCCAATTCAATGTGACAATTGCATGAATGTCTGTCGTTGTTGCATTCATATTTCATCAAAAGGTAGAAATGTCACCTGTCATTCACACAATTTGTCTCGGACATCAACAAGTCATTCTTGCTCATTTTTTCTTTCATCCAATGATTAACTTATTTCCGTATGAAAAGGTGTATTATAAATAGATTCCCCTCTCGAGTGTAAGTGATGTTTTAAGAATATAGTGTTAGATGGAATCATCGAAATGCTACTCGATTTATTTTTTTCCGAAAGTTTGGAGACATTTTTCTTTCAAATAATCTATTCTATTGATCGTGATGGCTGAAAAAAAGCATAGAGAAAATCAATCTGTTGTAAATAGAAAATAAATTAATGTTGTGGTCTTTTTGTGACAGACGATTGATCGTTTGGCGAATTTTCATTTGATGAACTAGATGAGGAGCCAGCAACGTATAAATTAATTCCATTGGCACAGGAATCACCAGTCATATTGAGATTCTCATTTAATAATAATTTGGCTAGTGCCAATGGTAACAGTTGACCCAATAACCAAGTGTACAATAAAATGACCACAGATGCTTTCACATACTAAGTTACTTGCGCTCACCGACTCGCACTGCTACCTAGTGATAAGTTCCTTGTAATCAGCTGATTTGAAATTTCTTTCTGGCCATCTTTCAAACAAATTACAGGTCATTCTGTTGATTTATCATAGTTTCGTAATCTCAATATATTGTCGCTTGTATCTGTATGAATTACAGTTGATACAGATTGATCTACATTTGTCAAAATATACTCATATCATTGCCGCTTGATTATTATACTTTGAAAATGGATCTCCTTGACTCTATCATGGGTAAAATGCAAAAACCTCCATCTGCTTCAGCCATATCTAAAGAAAAACAATTAGCTAAAAGTAAGTTTTTTAACTATAAACAATTATTAACTTAATTAATATTAATAAATTATTTTTTATTTTCACAGAACGTGAAGAAGAATTAAAAAAATTACAAGATATTGAAAAAGAAAAAATTCGTCATTTTCGTAGTCAAATAAAAGATCGATTAAATGATTTCATTGATGATGCAACAGCAGATAAATTAGAATTAGAAGCAATGTCTAAAACATTACGTACAATTGTTTATGAAGAAGTTGAAGAGTTTGAATTAATTGCCCATTCATTTGGTGTAGAAGATATTGATCGTCATTTAATTGTATATAAAAAGCATGCAATTCCATCCGAAGATGAATTAACAGCTATGAAAAGGGGTGAAATTTATGATCCGGAAAAAATTCAATTAGAAAAAGAACGTTTACAAGCAGAACGTAATGAAGAACAACAAAAAACACGTAAACATCATAACAAATCATCATCATCATCAAGTGGATTAACAACTGATAAATATAAAGAAAAGTATGAACATTTAATTGGTAAACAAGCTGGTGTTTCAGCAGCTCAGATAACTGTGCCTAATGCTAAATTTGGTTTTGTTCCATCAGAAAATAAAAAAGATACACGTTCAATTGAACAAACATTAGATGATATCAAAGCAAAGAAAAAAGCTAAATTAGATACCAATTAAGTGTATTATTATTTTTTCTTCTCTCTCTTTCTCCCTCTCTTTAATTGTATAATTTGATTATTAACATTTAGTCAAATTCATTCTGACCTTTTGACCAAAGTAACAAATAAATGATGATAATAAAACCTTAACAACAAAAAGTAGAAAAGAAAAAAAATCATTGTAATTCATTTACACAGTTATTTTGTCATTTGATTGATTCACTAAGGTCGTTTATTCTTTTAGATTGACAAGTAAAGCATGTGTAAATTGAGTAAAGAGATTTACCGGAGATTTCAAGTCAAAGGCGGGGTCCAAGTAAATCCGCATCAGTCTTTCATCATCATTTTCCTTCACCTTGAAGCAAAGTAAACTGGATTAACACCAGGGCACACAAAAAAAAGAAAATAAAAGAGCAAAGAGACAAAAGCCGATAAGAAAGAAGAAGAGACAAGACACAAAGAAGAAGAAGAGAAGAAAGAAAGAATGAGTTTTTCATAAGTAAGAAAAAGACAACCTTTCTTATGGTTGATTTGTTCATCACAGCGAAATCGATAGAATCATTTACATGTGTATCTGATCATAAGTTGACCATGATACAAGTTGATGATGATGATGATGATGATTGAAATAAAAGAAAATGCCATTTACAAATTCATCGTAGTACGGTATGTACACATGTAGGACTCGTTAAATGGCCCAAAGATTTAGAATGAAAGAAGAAGAAGTAAAAGCATTTGCTTTTGATCGTTTTTGGCCCCCCAACCGAGTGGTAGCCTTTACTCACGAGACTGATTCAATCAAATTCCTCAATTTGCTTTTTTTTCTTCTCTTTCTGTTTGTAAAGATCGTTCTTCTCTTTTTTTTACCGCTGCTTTCTCTCCTTGATCCGTTGAGCAGGAAAGAACGAAAGACAGAACAGAACAGAACGAAAGAGAAAGAGAGAAATAATATTTTTTTCCCCTCTTTTTTTTGTCCTCCTCTTTTTCCTTTGGTTGGTGGTTCTTGTCAAATCTCCCAAAGAGAAAAAAAATACTCTCTGCATATGACCACATCTCTGAATCAAGGACACATAAAACAACAAGAATAACTCTCCAACTTATTCTTAACAACGAGGACGACGAGTACATAACCATTTTGTACACTTGAGTTGATGCCACTTCAACGTCGACAATCGAGCAAATGATGCGTTGACATGACGTTGTTTTTTTTTCTTTCTTTCAACTAGATCATTCGATGTCATCATCTTCTTCTTCTTCTTTCCTTTTGAGTTTGTATTTTTACCACTACAACTCATTTCATCTGGTCCAATGAATTTGTCTCTTTAAAAGATGAAATATGGATATTTTATCATAAAAAAAGAAGAAAAAAGATGTACAAAACTGTTCTCCCTTTTTTCCCATCTTCTCATCTCAACAAAATCAAATTACACATATAAACTACTAGAAGACAAGATATACAAATGACATGTAAAGTTATAAGTTCATTTTGATTTGTTCAATCAAATTGAAATAAACTTTTCAACATTTAAAGATGATTAAATGATCATTCATTCATCTAGTTAATGTATATGTATTTTCATTTGACATGAACAATTGTTAATTGTAACAACAACAAGAACATTGTTAATTTTCTGCTGAGGTGACAATTAAGAGTTTGAATTAAGTAAAGTGACTTTTAACGAACAACAAACAACAACAACAAGGTTATTGCAATTGATGAAATGAACATGTAAATAAACTGTTGTCGACACGCTGATATAGCCACTAATTAAATTTAGTACAAGCCAGAAAATGTTCTTCTTCTTGTATGAACAAATGTGACGAATGTAGATGTGACATTTATATCTGATGCTTTAACTAACAACAAAAGTATCCCTTAACTCATCTAATTACATTAAATGTGAGTAACTTATCAAAGGAATACATTTTATCATGTATATCATAAGTATACTTGTTCTTATTTTCATTGTTCTATCAAAGTTGTTTATCCATTAGAATAAACCATTTGATCTAATCGATTGAGTATTTTTTTTTATTTATTTATTTTTTTCTTCAACTTGTCACAAAGTATGATAATAATCATTAGTTAAGTATATTTGAATAGTTTGATGGAGTAAAAGTCAATCGATGGACAAGATCTTACAAGATTAAAGAAGAAGATGAAGATGAAGAAGAAGAAGATAAAAAGTGTTGAAGAAGGAGGATAAAATAAAATTATTTGTAGTTTGAAGTGTTGAAGATACACATTTACAAGAGAGAAGAAAGAAGAGGAAAAAGCATTTTACTGATGATTCTATTCATTCATTCGGAGAGTTGTCATTGAGAGTAGCTGGGTCTGTTAATTCGATTACCTTGTGAAGGATGAGATGAGTGAAAGAGAGAAAGAACGATGAGATGAGTGAAAGAGAAATGAAAAGAGAAAAAAAGAGGGAAAGAAAGAAGGATCTGTTCGACCGAGAGTGGTTTGGTCTCATTGTTTTGGTCCATTTGAAGGGAGAGACATGAGAGGGAGAAGAGAAGAGAAATAAATGTACAAAGAGAGGGAGAAAAAGAGAGTCAAAGAGAGAGAGAGAATAAATAATCGAGAGAAAAGTTAAATCTGTGAGATGCGATTTGAAGAGAAAAAGGAAAGACATTAACTTCATTTATGCCTGCATTGGCAGACAATTGAGTTGCCAGTCAAGGGCAAAGATAGTTGGACAAGTAGGACACTAAGTGATGTAGATTGGCTGATGGATATTACATTAAAGGATGCGGCAGTAAGTAAATAAGTAAGTAAGTAAGTTGATGAAAGAGAAAAACAGTTGGATCCATCAAAGATGAAGGAAAAATATCAAGTAGTTGTAATAAAGAAAACTGTAAGAGAGTTTAGAGAAAAGACGTGTATTTCATATGAATTGGTGTAAATAGTAAATGAAGAGTCAATTGAATGGCAACACCCAGAAGTGTGGTGACCACAGAGTGTTAAGAACAACACAAAGAATAATGAGAGAAAGAATAAAAGGAAAAATCATTCTTTGAAATGGTTAGAAAAATATTCGCCCCTTTATAATAGTAGTTGTAACAGTTGATGGACAAAATGGTTCCTATGATCACAGGTTAGAAATGGTGAGTTCCACCCAAGTGGACCAAAAAACATGACCAAAGGCGCCCAGGTTAACGATGAAATGAAAAAGAACAACTGATGCATAACAAATGACAAGATGAGGGTTTGGTGTGTGTGAAAATGAACTATCTACGACTTGTAAGTTGTTCTTCCTTCTTCGTGATGAAGAAAATTAAAGGCAACACATTACTTCAATGAACTAGTATTAGCTTTAGGCGTAACCGCTTAATGAAAAATAATTACATTGACAAAATACCCTAAGTGACGATTTGTAAAATGAGTACCTAACGTTAAAGTACTAATAAAATGTTCTATTCTATTCATATATAATGTCCATGTAGTGTATTATGAAAGTTTTTTTTTCTTCTTCTTCTTCTTCTTCTTGTTACTTTAATAACATCAACTAGACACTTACACTCTCATTATTAGGATCAATCAAGGTGATAAGTTGAAGGTGATGTCAAAGCTAATACATACACATGAAATTGAAAAGGAAAGAAAATCTTTTTTTCATCTGTATTAGATTGATGCAAAGTAAATGGTCATTCTTTTCATGATTATAGTTGCTGTTAAATGAACACAATGGTTACAATATGGACAAACATACAATTGGTAGACAGGAAAATTTTCATCTATTGACATGATGACTGTTCAACTTGTTCTTCTTTCTACTTCAACTACAACAATGACAAATGGACACACCCGATACAGTTATGTCAAGTGGATACAATATGTTGCTAGGAACCTTTTTCTTGCTTGTGTGTGTGTGTTGTAACACATTCATACAAACTAATATTACAAAGATAACGATTGAGAAATAGTTTAAAGTTTTCATCAATTTGAGTGACAACGATTTGAACAAGTTGAACATTTAAATCAATTGAATGAATAGTAAATTGTCAATGTCCTGCTCATCTCTTCTCAACAAATTGTATGTGTTTAATAATGAATCCATGGTTACTTTGATAAATGATCCTATTGAATTCAAATTGATTATTGTCACTATTGTATCTGTTAAGTTTGATTTGTAAATCTTTTTCTTATTGATACAAATTATTTCTTTCCTTTGAAAGTTTAATAATTGTTTTGTTAGAAAGTAAAAGATTTGACAGATTTAAAAAGAAAAAAAGAGTTGACAAACGTACAAATATACAAAAGAAGAAGAAGAAGAAGATAACAGTAGAACAGTGTGAACAACAGTGAAAGTGAAAATAGAAAAAGAAAATAAAAGAAAGAAAAAGCCTTTTACACTTTTACACTTTTGAAACAGCAGGAGGTTGAGAGTCAATTATCTTTGGGAAATTTTTTTTCTTTTCTTTCTTTCTTTCGAAAACTTGACACACGGACAAATATAGAATAACAAGTTGTCGAGTTATCCATCAGTGATGCATGCAAGTTAAACGGGGTACAAAGAAGAAACTTTCAAACAACATGGTAAAAGTGTAACAGTGTACAACAACTGTACAACATTACATCATCACCAATAGACAAACATCGTTAGGATCGTTCTTGCAGTCAAGCATTAAATATTAAGCTGTCATAACATCAGTTAATGCAAGTCAAATTGAATGTTCTCCTTTTTGACTTTAGGGTGCAAAATGAAAATTGGTTCAAGAGGATGTTCAATTGCATCCCTCATGATGATGATGATGATGATGATGATGATGAACAAGTCAATCTTTTCATCATCATCATCATCATTGAATTTTATCATTTAAACTAAAGTATACTTATGTTATATACTTGAATCATTTGTAACATTTTCATTTGTATATTTTCATTCATCCGGTTGTTAAGTGTCTCTTCAACTTTAACCATAGTTTATTCACTTTGTGAAAAAAAAGATGACTTTTGCTTTTGATTGAAAAGACGCAGAAACAAAATCAATAAACTGTTCTATGTTCTGTACTGTTCTAGTACAGTTCTAACATAGTTGTAACTGTGACAGTTGTACAGGATAAAAATGTTCAATGTACAAATACAATTGTTTCAACCATCTATTTTTATATGTTCAGTTGATATAATTGAGTTTGTATACTTTTAAATATTTTTCTATATTCTATAAAACGAAATGACAAATTCACTTGACTTAACAAGTATCCAATGAAAAGTATTTTTCTTCTTTCATTCTTTTTTTTCAGGTTGAAAATGTCAATTGAATGATTGACAGGTTAAAGTGAAAATACTTTATACTCGACATTTAAATCAGAATGATTTTTTTTCTTCTTCTTCTTGTCTGTGTGTATTTTCAAAAGATACAATTTTTATAGGACACATTTTATTTCAACTTACTTGTTGTTCCAAAAAAAATTCAACTTATTTTTCAATCAAATTTACTTTAATTTTGTTTTTTTATTATTTCCAATGAAAGAGATTCATTATCGAGATAAAATAATAAGACAAGAAGATAAACTTGTATCGCGTAATAAACATGGAGACAAGTTTAATGAAATGAAAAGACAAATGAAAGAACAACAAACATTTTTGAACTGATATTTGTCCTGATAATGATGACAATGATGATGATGGTGATCTGATGATGTAATTAGTAACAACAACAAGTAAGTTGTGTTATTATCATTATGAGATCATCGTGATGAGACAATAATTAAAATAATCAATAATGAGTGATGAGTGACAGACAGAACGAGAAAAAAAGTTTAGTTAAAATGAAAAAAGAAAGACAATTTACACATTTTTCATCATCTACAATCATATGGTCAATGACAAATTGAATTAAATCAATCAATCAACTAATCAAACTGTGTCTGTTGTAACCAATTTGAATAATTATTTCCTGTTTACTTGTAATTATTATTGTTAAAGTAACAATTTGTTGTGAAAAAACTTTTTCATTGACACAATTGACATAACTACTGTTGTTGTTGTTGTTGATTTTGTTTTAAAAGTGACATACACAAGTAATGTTTAGATGATAGTAAGTGACATTGTTAAAGTCACGAATAGTGTTTCATTAACATACTTGTTGAGAGAAAGAGAGAAAGTTAAAATGTGTCTGTTGTATGTTGTTTGTGTTGTTGAAATAGTTTAATTAAGCAAATAGAACAAATGTTGTTACAATGTTGTATTGAGATGAAAGATGTAGGATACATGGTTGACCTAATACACCGGTCGAGTAGCATTAGCAACAGCTGCAGCTGATGAAGCTGCTGCAGCAGCTAAAAATGAATATGGATGTAATTGACCACCTGGTCCAGTGTTAGAATAAATTGAATTTAAAACAGATGCAGCACTAGCAGGTGATGTTGTGACATTTGATACATTAGATGATGATGATGATGATGAATTAATACCAAGTACTAATAAATCATTACAATTAACTGTTGATGATGATGAAGATGATGATGATGATCCATTTGTTGTTGATGTTGATGAAGTTGTTGTTGCTGTTGTTGCTGATGTTGTTGTTGTACTGGGAAGATTTGTTAATTGTTGTTGACAAAGTATTTTACTTGAATGTTCAACTGCTTTAGCTCGAAGTGATGCAATTGAACTACTTTTTAAATCATCTGTTTTACCATTATTTAATATTTGAAGATTTAATGAATGATGATGTGCAATTGAATTAAGTGAATGTGATGATGAAGCTGAAGGTGAAGGTGAAGGAGAAGATGATGAATTGATGCAATTCACAGTTGAATGAGTAGAAGAAGATGATGATGATGAAGATGATGATGATGATGATGATATCGATGAATTGTTATTGGTTGATCCATTAGCTAATGAATTACCAGGTAATTTGTTAAGTGATTTACTTGATACTTTATTACTTGTTGTCAATGCAGCTAGAGGTGACAAAGTAGATGACGAAGTGGATGGAATTGATGAATTGGACAAAGATGAAGCTGATGATGATCCTTTGTTGTTGTTATTATTGTTATTATTGTTGTTGTTATTGTTGTTGGAAATTGTATTTGAATGGCAATTATCTGAAGAAGAAGAACTTGATGAAGATGAGTTCTTTACCGATGAATTGAAATGATCAAATGATGATGATGTTGGTCGATTACTTCGATTCACTGATATAGGTGATTGACATCTTGATTGTTGTTCTTGTTGTTGATGATGCAAAGATGTACTATTATTAGTATTATTGTTATTGTTATTATTATTACTATTGTTGTTATCAGTAAATGAATTTTGTCCATGAGTATCGGTAGCATCTTTAGATAAATCTGAATGTTCATATTCACTTTCGTCACTTGATCTTAATTTTTCAGCAGCTTCAATAGATTTTCTATGCATCCCTGTGAATGCAGGAAAGTAGGAGGAAGGAGAAGTGGCACTTGCTTTTACTCTTGACTTGCAAAAATTTTCCTGATCGATCTTTCGACTTTGATCTAGGGTAAGGTAGGGTAATAGAACATGGTTTGGTGGTGGTGGACACACTGGCAAATACTCATAACATACATTGGTTACATTAAGTGTAACCAACATACATACAAACATACATACAGAAATAAAAATAATAATAATATTTCATGCTGACACAACGTAAAAGACAAGATGAAAGATTTACAACATTTCACATGTACAACTGAAGGATAATCACAAGTACAAGTGTTAAAGAGAAGAAAGAATTTTATAGAACAGAATGAAATGCACAAGAACAACATGCAATTGACAAAGATTGACACAGAACATTGGTAAGAACAACAAGACAATTATTTAATTTTATAATTAACAAAACATACCTAAAAGCCATGGTGCACATTGATTTTCACCTTCACGAGCTGATTTAAGTATTGAATCTGGTAATGGTAATGAATGACGTACCATTGCACCATATAAACCATATTCTGCCATAATTGTACTTTTTCCCCAACATTTTTCAGTTTTACGCCATTTAGCTCGTCGATTTTGAAACCAAACCTTAAGGGAAAACAAAATATAACAACCAAGTAAGATAACAATTTTTACTTTGAGTATATAAAGTAAAGTAACATCATTAAAGTACATTAAAGGTCAATGATGATGAAAATGAAACTAATTATCAAAGAAGAAAAGGGAGAAAAACTTTTACTCCTCTCAAATAACATCTACACACACAGACAAAAACAGGTCAATTATATTAAATTGTAACTTATAAAGAAAAGTAAATTTGAGAAGACAAAAAAGATCAGTTTTAAAAATTATCATGATGAATATTTTTATCCCATAACGACAATTTTACAACATAACAACAGAAGGAAAGAAAGAAAGAAATTCGATCGAATAAACAGAATTAAATAAATTTTGCCTCAAGTATTGAAGGATTATTAAAAAATATTGCAAAGTAATTTCATTTATAAATTAAACAAACAACCAAAAATGAAATAAAAAACTTTTCTCTCTCTCTCTCTTATTGATTTGTGGTTATTTTATAAATTCGAGATAAGGTCAAACACACAGAACATAGAACATACATAGAACATAGAACGCATACAGGGAAAAGAGAAATTCAATACTAAAGTATAAGGTAAATGAGTTGCGCTTGCTCCCTGTGCAACCCAATTAAGTTAATTGAATAGGTGATTGTGTGTCTCTCAGTAATGAGAAAAGAGCCACTTGCTTGATAAAAGGAAAAAAAGAAGAAATAACTGGTGAGAAGAGAAGAGAATGAAAGGAAAAAATAAAAAAAAAGGAAGACAAAGTTCACCGAGCAGATGCAAATTGAGAAAGACTCGGTCGTCAGGTCGACACGCGTCGAGTGCAACCAGAGAGAAAGAGAGAAAGAATATTTTGTGTGATACAACAGACAATAAGACACACATACACAGAACACACACAGGACATACAAGATATAAAAATAGGGACAAAGGAAACAAAAGAAACAGACAAAGGAGAGTAGCAAACACATGGTGTGATGATGTTCCCGGGAAAAGAAGAGAAAGATGAAGGCAGATGCGAGTGTAGGAAAAGAGAGAGAGAGAAAGAACATTTGCCACCTCACTAAAAGTGTCTGTGTGTATATATGTGTGTTCAGCCCTACACATGCATAGAGAATAAAAGGAGCAAGCGAATAGGGTAGAACATTCGAGGGACACCAAGATCGACAACTTGCAAGTGTGAAACGGTCGCTCAGTTCTGCCCGGTCGCTCGGGAAATTACAAAGTGCACTTGTTCTTTCATTCGGACCAAATGTACAAAAGAAAGGAAAGAAAAGAAGGAAAGAAAGGTACAACCGATATATACAACAACAGAAAGACGTAGAATAGAGTGATCAACATGTCCCTTGATATTTACCATCAACAGTTTAACACACCAACTGTTCAACTACTCATTGTAAGCAAATAACAACCAATGGAATTTACCAAAGGATAAATGATCAACATTCACCCCTAATATCCAACTAAGTTGAGGGCACCAATGTACCAATGTGTGTCCATTAATTCACTCGATCACTGTCACACTGTAACTTTGGTGTGTATCGCTAATTGAACCAATGTACACACATTCACAAACATGGACAAACATGGACAAGTGTGTAAGGTCATTTGCATCAAAGTATAACAAGAACAACAAATTGTATTGAACACAATGAAAAGAAAGGAAATCAAATGAAACTATTTAACTGAATAAATAATCATTTTGACCTTTACAACACACTTGAATATAGGAAAGAACATTTTGCCGATAAATCGAATAAAAAGGGCAACAACAATGATGATGATGATGATGGAAATAAACTTACTTGAATTCGATCTTCAGGAAGATCCGTTTTACAGGACAACATTTCACGAGCATAAACATCTGGATAATGAGCATCTTTAAATGCTTTTTCCAATTCTTCCAATTGAAATGATGTAAATATCGTTCTAAAGTACACAAACAGAAAAAAAAGAATAAAATTGTTAAATTTATCAAATTGAAAATACCAATAATTTCTTTGAAGAAGAAAAAAGTAAAAGTTTAAGATAAATAATTTACCTGTGTCTTCTTTTTTTCTTTTTCTTCTTACCACAAGTTGAACTTGCATCCATGTCGAGTGTTTGAGGTGCACTTAAACGTGCAAAGTCACTCATAAGTGGCCCTGAATGTAAAAAGTGTAAAGAAAAGAAGACACACACAACAAAAAAATATACCAATGAAGGTTAGAACAAATAAATAAAATAAAATGTAGCAAAGAACAAGGAAGATACAGAAAGAAGAAGTAAGTTAAAAGAGAAAAAATGTTAAACTTTTCTCTCAACAGTTACAAGTTAAAAGTAGCAAGTGTAGTGAACTTCTTTCTTCTTTATATTTACTCAGTGAATTTAAACACACGCAGAAAGATGAAAAGACAGACAGACATAGACATAGACAAAGAAGAAAAGTGGCCAAGCACATAGAAAATAAGTCAAAAGAAAGAAGCAAAGTGTGCCAGTGTTTACTTTAAGGCTTATTTTTTTCTTCTTCTTCTTCTTCTTCTTCATCCATGTGCTTACCAGTGTGTGTATGTATATTCAATGACATATTAGGTGTTAATTGAGGCAACCAAGAATGTGGCGGGGAGAACAACTTGACGATTCTGGGCACATTATGTTTGAAGAAGAATTTAAAAATTATATTTTACCCTGATGTTCATACATATAAGCAGGGAAAAGTTTATCTCTTTTCTCTTACATATACAAACACATAGAGTATTCTCATTCTCAAACTCATACTCATTCTCATTTTAATATAAGAGAGAAAGAGAAAGAGAGAAAGAGAAAGAGAAAGAGAGAAAGTCGACAGGGTAAAGTTCTAACAGAACATCAGGACAAAAGAAGAATGGAATGTGTTGGTAGTGGACTTGGTATGATGCTCATTTTCACATCGTCGTCACTTGTATTAGCTTACAGTACAGGTTCTGTCCGTCATATATATATATACACACACACAATTCAAGTGAAACGATGATGATGAAAGAGAATAAACTGGTGCACATCAACACAATTCACAAAGAAGAAAAAGAAAGAAAGCAGCAGCATCAGCATTATCAACTTTTGTGAGAATTTATATTAACTCATAATTAAGAAGAGGAAGAAATGGAATGTCAAGTATTTTACTAGGCTATTTTCTCATTGGCATGTGCACCACTTTTTGGTTTACTCTAAGGTTCTCTTCTTCTTTTCTATTTTACTTATACATCTTCTTGTGCTTATTTCATTAGAATGAAAATGGCCTTTAACTTAAGACTCATCAAGTCACATTTTTCTCTTCATCGATTGTATATTTTTCTTTTTTTTTTAATATTATTATTATTATTTTTACTACTTTGTCAATTTAGGCAAACCTTTTTTTTGTTACTTTTACAAAAAGGAAGAATTTTCTTCACACTTTTACCACTTAAGTCATCATCATCTACACACACAAAAAAAGAGTGTAGATGAGAAAGAAGGGTGAGAAAGAGGAGAAGAAAGAAAATCAGAATGGGAGAGAGATGGGTGAGTCAAATTAAATGAAATCGCTTCACCTTCAAAGTGTTCACAATGAGCAAAGAGGAGAAGAAGAAGAAGGAAAAGAATGAAAAAATAGCAGAACAAACCTGCTGGGTGCAGTTGATTTAAGCGGATCGGATCACGACAATGGAAAGAGTGAGTGAGAAGGAAGAAGAAGAAGAATCTCATGATACACATTGTGAGGATGAGGAAGAAAAGAGAAAGAGAACAGGAGACACAGAAAGTCAGGAGAGGAAAATAAAGAGAAGAGGGAGAAAAGAGAAGAGAAGAGGATGCGGATGGCGATGAATGGGAATAAATGGCTAAACGATTGGTGGTTGCCTGTCATGCGAGAATAAGCTTTTACGGAGCAGTTGAGCGTGGCATTTAATTTCCAAGGAAGGATATAGTGAGCATCACCATCACCATCGTCATCACAAGTACCCAAAGCAAGTATAACATAGTGATGTTGTATATGAGAGTGTCTTTCATCCTACCAATACAACACACACTGCCAACCTCGGTAAAAGGTTGGACAACAGTCAAAGCAAAGAGAAAGATAAAGAGAAAGAGAAAGAACAAGTAGTATCACAATACAAAAGAAATACTATGTGGGTCCGTTTTTTTCATTATTGTAATGCGGTTGTACACTCAGTTTCATCCTGAGTGACTACTGAAAGACAGTTTGACCGCTAACTTAGTTTGCTTTGGTGCATTTGAGCTCTGCTAATGAAACCACTGAAGTTGAAAGGCTGGTAAAAGATTTGTCCTATTGTCTAGTACACAGTGTACAGGATGAAGAGTAATGCACTTGAATCTTTTTCTAATCCTTTTGCTTTAGCAAATAGCCTACACTCACAGTCACATACTGACTGACTGACTGACCATCACTATTCTAGCTTGAAAGACATGGTGACTACTGGTTTGACTAAGTGGCGATTATCAATGTTCTACTGAGTGGTTCAAGGGTGACAAAGGAAACAACAAGGAAACAACTAACCAACCAACAAACTTTTACCAATAGTCTGACAAAAGAGGTAAAACGATGCATAAAGACAATAATTCAAGGTAAAGACAGGATAAAGACAAAGATAAAGATAAAAAGGTGTACAAAAAGGTGACATACAGTATTTTTGTACATTACAAGAAGAAGAAGAAGAAGATTCGACAAAGTGACAGAATGTGTGAGAGAGAGAGAGAAAGACAATTGATGTAAAGAAGAAAGAAAAAATTGTTCTACAGTTCTTTTCCTCGGTTCTTGTGTTTTTCTTTAAAAGGGGTCTCGTTAGGTCGTTAGGTCGTTAGGTTGTTAGAAAAAGTGAATTGTATGTTAAATTGGTTGAACCTTTGGTGGATTATAGGTCCATTAGTTGATGTTCTACGTGGTATACGTTTTTTGTCACAAGTTCAATTTGGCATTTTGACACTTGGGCATTTGGCCAGTAGAACACACTCACTTGGGGTACTCGGGGTACTTTAAGGGGTACACAATACTCTCTTACTCTCTCTCTCATCCACTCTCTACCTACAACTATTACTACCAACTACCAACTATTAGTACTAGTACTACCATTGCTCGAATTTACTGTCGTCTCGACACGGCAGGACATGAACACGAGCGAGTACCAACAACTGCGCGACAAGTAACTGACGTTAAATGGCCACCAACGGGGTTAACACTAGCCTGTGATTGACATTTCAAGCTAAAAGTTCTATTGACATAGGAGTGAGTGAAAAAGTAAAAGAATAATAATCAACTGAAGAAGTACAAGGAAAAAGGAGAGAAAAATAGACTCAAACTTCCCCCTCTCTCTGTTCTCTTCTCTTTTCCCTTATTCTATGTTCTCTTTTCATCTTTCTCTTTCTCTCTCTTTTTTTTCCTTCTTCTATTCTTTTATTCTGACGAGTGTACAAGGGCAACAGCAGTCAGAACAACTAGGCACGTTCTAATAGAGTAGTAATAGTTTAACCATCAGTTAAAGTAAAACTTCACACGAGACACAACACACATAACACACACGGACACACATACAAATTCATATACAATACGACACAAGTTGAAAAGAGGGTGAGCAAAGTTACTCTAACATCCAGTTTTTCTTTCTTTCATTCTTTCTCTTCCTA
>JASXTE010000600.1:0-34709 GCA_030280995.1 Hemileia vastatrix
AAAGCTGGGTTTAGATTCGATTGTCCGTTGTTTGAACCGATTCCTGAAGGTTGATTATTGAAACTTGCAGAACCTATACCAGTATGAGCTCCTTGAGGTTGATGACTTGCGTTCTGAATCAATTGAGCTTGAACTCTTTCAGCCTCTCTAGCTCTATCTGCTGCTTCTCTTCTTTCTTTCAATCGTTCTTGTTCTAGTTCCATTTGTTGAGCTCTTTGATTTGAGACAACAGGTGTGTCTCCAGCTTTGTTCGGAGTTGAGCTTCGTTCTTGATTGATAAAGTCGTTTCCAGATGAAGGAGAAGGAGAGCTTCCCATTCCACTTTTTCTAGCGGAAGGAAGACCGACAGCTCCCCACCATCTATTGCCAGCCGATGAACTTGGCCCTGTAGGAATGATACTTGCGATACCAGCTGATGAAATCACAGAAGACGAGGGATTGGAACTAGAGCCTTCATTGGAAGTTACGAAAGTTTCGACTGGGACTTTCCTTTGATTGTCAGCTTGAATTTGAGTAGGAGTAGCCGAAGTAGAAGAAGTGAAGGAATTGAAGGAGAACAAAGGAAGAGGTTTACCACTATGGTTCGATTGTGGTTGGTCTAGAGAAAAGGAAGCTCCAGGTAAATCAGGAACGTCATCTTCATAAATATATCTCTCTTCTTCTTCCATTCCACCATAATCTTCATCTTCCTCTTCTTCCTCTTCTTCATCATCCTCTTCTTCTTCCATGGTATCTTCTTCCGTCGATAGAGGATAACCTCTCTCTAGATGAGGTTTAATCTTATGAACATAACCAGCTGGAGGCTCCAAAACGATATCTTCATCCGAACTTCCAGAATCTTCAGAAATAGCTCTGTGTTTCCCCTTTGACTTGGAAGAGATGCCTTGATCATAAGCCAAAGAATCGGCAATTTCAGTAGCAGAAATAGGATTGTCAGCTTCTAATTGTTCAGCCAACATTGCTTGTAAATCTTCTTCCAGAGGTTGATCTACTTGCATCTCCACCTCTTGATTACTTCCATTCTGATCCTTATCGCTGTTTCCTCTACTTCTTTCTGTTGTTCTACTACCTTTACCTCTGAAAGCAGTAGTGGTAGCCATAACTTTGGTGTAATCAAAGGGAACTGACTGAGCGTTCTTGACTCTCAGATTCTCCTTTCCTTTGAAGGTAGAGCTAGGATTAGAAGATGGAGCGTTGGAATAAGAGCCCCTTCCACCTCTTTTCGCAGAATTGTCGAATCCAAATCCACCTCTACCTCTCCCTCTGTTAGTAGAGAAGCCATTTGAATTTCCTCTACCTCTGTTGGAAGGGTCGAAATGATTAGATGATCCACCTCTGCCTCTGAAAGACTGACTCCCTCCTCCTCCTCTCCCTCTATATCCAGATTGACTTCTACCAAAAGATACCTCTTCATTCAATACTTGAGCTGCTATGAAGTCGTCGCCACTCATGAAGTGACCCATTGAGCCACCTCCACGACCATTTCCTCTGAATCCTCCACCACCACCACCTCTGTTCTGAGATCCTCCTCCTCCCCTACCGCGTTGAGGTTTGGGCATTGACGCGTGCTGGTAGGATTGCGAAGTAGTTGAGAGATCTGGAATCGAGATGAACTTGAATGGAAGTTCGTGTTGAGGCTAGAAGAGGCAGTTAGACTAGCGCAGGCAACCAGATTGAGGATAAGAAAGAACAGGAAGGGAATAACAGAACAGGTCAGTTTGACGAAGGATGCTCATGAATAAATGCATTTCTCATCTTTTGAGCAACTTACGAATTGTATCTCAAGTAATTGGAGGTGAATTTGATGATAGAGTTGTTGATAAGAACTGACTTTCACTTCCTTCTTCTTTCTTGATCATGACTCGTTCCCTTCGCTTCCTCAAACCTTCTTCTTCCTTTTTTAACTCGGACAAGCCATTCTTCAAAGCACTACAAAGAAAAGTCCGAACTCATCGGTCCAACCAGATCTCAGTCGGCAGCTCAGATCCACTCCATTCAGAACATCTTCACCAAGCGATTCAACTCGCAGACGCAGAGTTTCGTTGGCTTAGGCAACATGTCAAATCGACGAGTGGGAACTTGGAACCTCTCAGTAGAGTCCAGAGAAGGTCTTTGCTCGACATGACAAGGAGATTGACCAGGTTAGATGAACCGATAGCTTACATTCTAGGATCTCAACCTTTTGGTCCGCTGGAAATCCAATGTAGACCTCCTACTTTGATACCAAGGACTGATACTGAAGAGTGGACTCTCAGGCTGTGCAAGATACTGGCTGAGGCTTTGAAGAAAGAGGAGAACAATCTACGAGAAAAGGCTAAAAGAGTGGGTGGGACTGGATCTTCTGCAGGCTCTAGCAGCACAAAATCAAGTCGGAATACTTCTGGATCCAGGTCAACAGAGAATGAACGAATAGAGATCAGAGTTTTGGACTTATGCAGTGGTACTGGGTGAGTCGATTTCTGAAATGCAGGCTCAGATGAGAGCTAAACTCTTCGTCTTCGTTTTATCGAACTAATCACCTTGTTTCAATCTCCCCTCCTTCTATACGAAGATGCATCTCTCTACTCATAGCTCACGAGCTGTCAAAGCTTCGACTGGATCATCTCAAGATCACAGTCGTCGGAGCAGACTTCTCTTCCAAAGCAATCGAGCTCTCCAAGCAGAATCAAGAGCAATTGAATTTATCAAACGAGGTTCTGAGCCCTCAAGTCTCTCTAGATTATGTACTATCTGACCTTTTCTCTGAGAAAGACGTCAGAAATTTGTCATCTACCTCTCGCAGCACGAAGCATTCATCTTTTACTGCCAATCACACACCTCACGATTTCAAACAAGAGTCAAAAGGATTCGATCTGATCATTTCAAATCCTCCTTATATCCCTGAATCTCAATATCAAGTACTAGACAAAAGTGTCAAGGATTGGGAAGATAGATCAGCTTTACTAGGCTCTCATGATCCGACTTCGAGATCCAGAGATGGACTTGATTTCTATAGAAGGATCAGTCAATTGACTCCGAATCAAGATGGAAATGGAATTCAGCTATTGAAAAGTCGGATATCAAAAGAGGCGAATCCATACAAAACGGAAAGAGAAAAACGTAACTGTCCAGCTCTGCCGAGATTGGTTCTCGAAGTTGGAGAAGGTCAAGCAAAAGAAGTCGCTGGATTGTTTGAAAGAGGGGAATATGAGAAATCGGAGTTTCTGCTCGATGAGAAGTTTAAAAGTGAGATTTGGAAAGATAGTCAAGGGATCGAGAGGGTAGTGGTGGTATGGTGAGAGGTTTCAAAGTTGTGGAAAGAGAGAGAAGAAGAGTGATGCATCAATCGAGAGAGAGAGACAGAGATGAGATGCTTGGGAAAGAGATGTAATTTGAACATTAAAGTTTCGAACAGAAGTGTATCTCGAAATTTGAAAGGAGTGATTAGAAAAGACGACGAGAGAAGGGAAAGAAGAACCAAGGATGTCGATATAAGGGGGGGGGGGGGGGGGGATTCGAGTCTTTTTTAGCTATATAAAGAGAAGAAAGGCTCAACAACAACACTTTAGAATTTAGCTACCTCGCTACTTTGAACAAAGAGAGTTGAGTCAACGTAGTCGAAGGAACCGGAGTGAGAACTTTGCCTGGGTGGCAAAGATTGAAAGAGTGAAAAAGAAGAACGTCAGCGTCAGTGACAGACGACCGTTTCTTCTCGTATATTGCAGAGTCAAACGAATGTACTAACCATTCAAAGTAGCTGTGGGTTGAGAAGCGATTCTATCTTCATCTTCTTGTTTGGTCTGCCTTCGATGGAAGGGAAATGAGCCATTTGTTCTTCTTCTTTGAGATCTCTCTTGAGAATCTCGAGAGCTCGCCCTAGATCCTTCTGTTGACTCCACCCGTAACGAAAGCCCGTCTGACTTGTTCCTGATTCGGAAATTCTTTGCTGGATGGCTTGTTCAAAAGCTCGAAGCACAATGGGAGGGAATCCGTCTGCTGCTCTACCTAGTTCGACTCTCGTGAGCTGAGCGATCTGACGAAGGAGAGCGCCCGTCGTGTTGTCTCCGAGCCTGATTGGAGATAGACCTTGCAATGGCGATCGTTCGAGCCACTTTTCATTCCCCCAAAGAATGCAAATGTCTCGAGCAGCAGAGATGGCGACTCTAGAGAGCCCTCTGTCGTTCAAAGGGAATCGTTCTTCAGGCTTCAAGAGAGCAGATTCGTCAACGTGAGCTAGACTGCCTCTTTCCCAAGATCCTGCAGACATGATAGAGAGGCAGAACGTGTGAAGTTGTCATCGATAAGAATTTCGCTCAGATCTTGTTTGAGGAGAGCTTTATTGAACCATTCTCCACTCACCGTTTTGATCGACTCTACCTCTAAGAAGCTCGTTTGCCCTCTCGTAGTCGAAAAGGCATAGACTATTGAAGTACAACCTGTTACCAGGACTCTTTGGATTGCTGATGCGCTGATGATAAGCTCTAGTCAAAGCTTCAACAAGATCCGAGTTGAAGAACCCCGCCTCTGATTTTGAGAGCTGGGGAATTTGAAGAGACACTTTGACTAGTCGGGCAAAAGAATCCAAATTCTTGTAACCTTTGGTCTGAATCATCCCAAAGTTGCCAATCGACTGAGATTTCCAAGCATCTCCTCCTAGAAGCTCGGTAATCCTTTCGGCAGCTTGGGCTGCACGCCCGGTCAGATTCTCCAATATATGATTCGAAGTTGGATTTGATGATAGAAGAGAAGATTCAGAAGTGGCTAGATCTTCATCTCGCTCTTTACGCTTGGTCGATTGTCTAGAAGTTTGAGCTGAAGAGTGCGTAAGTAAGAAAGGATAGACAGAGTTCAGTGACAGCCTCAAGATCAACTATCTCTCTTTTAGATTCCGAAACCATTGTTTCGACCTAAAAAGAATCATTGTGAAGTGTTGTCTTCCAATCGGCTTCAGCTCATGAGCAGTTCGATGATCGATAGACCTATATCAGGCTCCAGCAGGTCAACTCCCATCACCTCCCATTTCTCAGCTTGCTCTGCTTAGAATCGCTCATAGGGCTATGGATGACATTTACGTTATCATCAATACTCACGTATTCCGACCGCATCTTCTACTCCTTCGATCTTCTTGATGAAGAAACGATCTCCATCTTGGATTCCCAGCTCTTCGAAGCTGCGCCTTGGATCCAAAGCCTCTTGATCTTGAATGACCCTCTTCTCTTCTGCCGAGCAATTGCATCTATGTACTGAATACCGTCCCCATTTATCCACATCGACCTGATTGGCTCTGAGAAGTGCACGAATGATCTTTGAAGCTGATGATTTCGAATTGACTTGTTGGATGACGTTTGGGCCATCGTCGTTGAAGGGTTGTTGATGGTGAGAGGCATAGCACATGTACAGAGCTTCATAGATCATATTGTCAGTGGAATGATGAGTGCCGTGTCTTAATGCAAGAAAGTAGAGAAGGAAAAGAGAAGGAGGTGAGGTTCGAGAGAGAAAGACGAAAGGACAAAAAGATTCGAGTCTTCGAAATCAAATCTCGATTCGAGTGAGCGCTGAGCTCAACAAGTTCTTCATCTCCTCCCAAATTCTGAGACCACTCAAACTCTAATTTCAGGCTCATTATCACTCTTCTTCTCTAATGGAGCTCTGGTCTCTAAAGACCATCAAGTGCTCGCTCAGGAGTTGCTCTCATGCCTCCAAGGTCTTCTGATTCGAGATCAATTTGTTCCATTCATTTGCACATATCGAATCTCACTTCATTTTTTCTATCAGTCTCTCTTGGTGATCATTCAATGCTCTTCCTACACTTCATTCTTCGTGTAATTATCTGGGAGGGAAAAGAATGGAAGGTGACCATGTCGTCGTGGGCGCTTGAGCTTTTCTCCTTTAGCTAGCTCACTGATACTTCCACAAAATAAAACTGTGAGATTAATCTTGATTCACCCGCAATGGCTGCAAAAGAGCTCAAACATGTCCCTTCAGAACACGAGAGACGTCGTAGCTTACAACCACGGACTCTCTCTTTTTTCCAGCTCGCGCTTCCATCTCCGAACTCTTTTGCGATTTCAAAAAATGAAATGCAGTAGAGTAGTGGCTTCTAACTGTAGTCCTTGGAATCTCGAATCATCTTCTCTCCCTAGACACCAGGAGACTTGATGTATGCGCGGATTTTCGAAAGGGAGTGAAGAGCTGTGGGCAAGTCGAAAGAGAGAAGAGAGGAGTTGCTTGCTTTGTTGCTACTGGCTTCATTTGGACTGGTCACTTGGAGAAACATTTATCATCAGGCTAATATCTTTGGAGATGGTCTTTGAGGAGCTCTGCCTAGTTCTCGCCGACCTCCTTGACATCTTCATACTCTTAGGTATTCTTGACTACAAAGACGCTCGTAGTTCTCGCTTGGAAAAATTTACCTAAAGAGAAAATTTGCTAGGTACTATTCATTTCTTCTTTGTCTATTCTACTTCCAGTCCAGAGCGACTGCAATTGATTCCCTCTTCTTCAATCAAGACTAGCGAAACAGAAATCCCTACTTGACGAATTGACAAGTGACGAACAGACTTTTGGAGATGATGCAATAAGATAAAAACAAAAGAGAGAATTAGTATGGAGACTTCAATTAGATGGCGAGACCGAAAGAATCCAAAAGTATTTCAGCTCACCTTTCTCGAATCGATCGAAAGACTTCAAGATTCGCATTCAATCTTTCTTCTCTTTGAACGAGAACCTGTACCCTCAGCTTCGTTGCTTCCACCTGCTTTCGAAGAACCAGCGGCCGTAGGAGAAGAGACTGATTCCGTCGAAGGACCTACTCTTTCTTTCAAAAGAGCGAAAGCGTGCTGGATACAGCGTGTCTGAGCCCAACCTGCTTGACTTCCTTCTTTTTTGGATTTGAAGACTTTCTCGTTCTCTTTGATGGACTCTCTCATTGCTTGCAGAACTGATGGAGGGTATCCATCTGGAGTTGCTTCGCCTGGCTTGACTCTCGTGAGCTGAGCGATTTGACGGAGGATAGCGATTCTGGAGTTGTTCTTCAGGCTGATTGGAGATAGACCAGGTAGTGGTTTTTGATTGAGCCACTTATCATTGTTCCAGTAAACACAGATTGCTCTGGCAGTATTGAGGTGTAGACCAGAAAGACCACTGTCGCTCAGAGGAAATCGTTCGGCAGACTTCAAGAGGGAAGATTCGTCAAGATGACTGATGCTGGTTCTTTCCCAGGAACCTACCGCGTTCGAGAAAAGATTTTGTGAAAGACCACAGGAGTGTAAGTTAAAGAACATGATATACGACTGTCCTTTCTTAAGGGATTGTTAGCTTTGTGACTCACCATCTTTTTCGATCTTCCCTTTCAAAAGCTCATTTGCACACTGATAATCAGGAGCGGTCAGATCCTGACAAAAGTGTCCACCACCACGGTTCCGTGAGCCATCATTCAAACGTTGGTGATAAGCTCTAGTCAAAGCTTCCACGAGATCTGTGTTGAAGAGTCCGACCCCTACAGTTGCGACTTGAGGAATCTGAAGAGACATCTGGACGGCTGCCTGCAAGGCTTTAAGGCTTTGATGACTTCTTGATTGAATCATACCTAGCTTTCCAATCGACTGAGTCTTCCAAGCGTCTCCTCCTAGCATCTTCGAGATGGATCCGGCAATTGTAGCAGCGTAAGTTTCGAGGTTCTCCAAGTTGGATTTTGGAGTTGGAGCTGATGGTAGAAGAGAAGATTGAAAGGTAGCTTCGTCTTCATCTCTTTCTTTGCGCTTTCTTGATAGAGATGGAGAGATTTCATCTATGAACCGAATGATGAGAAGGATGAAGAGATGTCAGAAAGTTGACTTTACACTCAGTCGCTCGAGAGTTGAAATGTCGAATTCGATCCTTCCTCACCCATCCATTCCGGGAGAAAGCCTGTTCTTCAAGCGGATGTATTCACCTGCATTTGACATCTGAGAGCGAAGAGTCCTCACCTTGATCATCCACCTTCTCTTCCTCTTTATTGTTTATCTTTCTGATGAAGACTGAGTCCCCATCCTTGATTTCCAACTCGTCCAATGTCGACTCTGGATTGAGTGTTCCATCTTCGTCGTCATCTTCAATCTTGATCTTGAATTTACAATAGCATCTATGGATTGAGTAATTGACTGCATCATCCGGATCAATGTCACTGTCTCTCAAAACAGCACGAATGATTTTCAGAGCTGGTCTTTCCGAATTGAGATTCTGAATCTTGACTGCTCCTTCACATGCAAATGGTTGGTGAGATGGATCGTAGCAGATATTGACCGCAGAGAAAATCATGATGAAAGATAGAGGAAAGAGAAGGAAGAAGAAAGGGAAGAGCAGATTTCGATGAGATAGTGAAGTGCGAAATGCACGAGCCCCTATCTTCTCACTCACTTCATCATCAAATCCAGTTTCTCATTCGTCTTTCTTCTTTCTCTCTACTACTCATCCTCATCATGATCATCAAGCTACTCCCGATCTGCTATGATCCATCTCACCAACCGTTCAGTGGCAGTCAAGCAGCCAATTGTCAGACGGTCGACTCTGAGAAGCCAGCATCGAAATTGATCAGAGCTGTGTTGAGAGTCAGCGAGATCGATCCACAGACTTGGACTCAATACTCAATTCACAAATGCTATTGGAAATCGAAAGGGGAAAATGAACAGGAAGCTGCACTGGATCCTAGTCAGACTGTGCATCAGTTGGGAATCAAGGAAGGTGACTCAATCTTCTTTAGAAAGAGAGAAGATAGAATGGATGAGTTGGAAGATGATCAAGGTGAGTACTCAGATCTTGACTCTCCAAACCCACAAGGTAGTTGATCAGATCCAAAATGATAAGAGAGATCAGCTCGAAATACAATGACTGCGATCGAATTCGAGGTCGACGTTTCAGAGCGAGGGGCATTTCAGCTCTCGAGTATTGAGTGTACAAGGCCAACTTTCTGACATCTTCTCCTTCATTGTCATCATTGAATCGATAGATGGCAGCTATTCTGCTCTTCCAAGAAAGCGTAAAGAAAGAGACGAGGACGAAGGTCCTTCTCAATCTTCTTTTCTACCACAAGCTCCAACTTCACAATCCAACTTGGAGAATCTCGAATCTCACGCTGCTGCAGCTGCTAGGACCATCTCAAAACTCCTAGGTGGAGAAACTTGGAAGAGTCAGTCGATCGAAAAGCTTGGTATGGTTCAATCAAGAAGTCATCAAAGCCTTAGAGCCTTGCATGGAGCCGTCCAGACGTCTCTTCAGATTCCTCAATTCGCAACTGCAGAGGCTGGATCTTTCAACTCGGAACTCGTTGAAGCTTTGACTAGTGCTTACAGTCTGCGCATCAGTAATCCAAAGAAGCATGCTGGTGGAGACTACCTCAAAAATCTGAGCCTTCTTGATTATGAGAAAGCAAATGAGCTTTTGAAAGGCAAGATTAGACAGGATGGTGAGTAACAAAGCTACCGATCTTTGATCTTCCAAATAACTCTTGCTCATTGTTACGTTTCAACTAACGCTGCTTTTTCTTCATCCCAAAACCCTCCTCTTGAACGCGGTAGGTTCTTGGGGAAAAAGTAGCATCCGCCACCTCGACGAATCTAATCTCTCGACTCCTGCCTCACGCTTCCCTCTGAGCGACAGCGGACTCTCTGGTGCACATCTCAATGCTGCTAGAGCTATCTGCGTACTTTGGAATAATGATAAGTGGATCAACCAAGCACCACTACCAGGTCTCTCTCCAATCAGCCTCAAGGAAGATCAAAGAAATGCTATCCTTCGTCAGATCGCTCAGCTCACGAGAGTCAAGCCGGGCGAGGTAACTTCAGATGGATTTCCACCAATGGTCCTCCAAGCTTTGAGACAAGCAATCCAACAAAGAATTGAAGAGACGGGACCTGGTTCGAAAGGCTCTCCTTTTGGTTGGAGTCAATCGAAAGACATTGCTCAAGCGCTGGAAATCCTCAAGAGAGATCTCAAAGATGAAGAAACTTCTCGTTCCACTTCTTCCGCTTCAACTTCCGTCAACGAGAAACCCAACAAGAAAGCAAAGAAGAGTTTCAACTGACTCCACCGAGTCTCTAAAGGTGAGCAGACCTCCTTCAGCAGAGATCGAGAACAGTAGCTCGCTCTGGATCCCTCTCAATAATTGTCTGCTTTCTCCTTCGCCCTCTTCGATCTTTGCCACACAGGAGAGTTTTCCTTCTATTTCAATCGGTTGAGTCAGCTTCAGACATTTTTCCTCTCCTCTAGAATTCAGATTTCACCCCTTTTTTTGTATTTGAATCACCAAAACCTCTACTTGCTTCGTTCAAATGACTTTTGCGTCGAAGTGATGTCTGAACCGAGACTCATCCTCTCAAGTCTTCAGACGCTTCTTTCAGATCTCGAGCGCATTCAATTTGTCATTTCCAAAGATCCAAGTTCAAGAGTTGTGATTTAGTCCTCACATACATTCATTCATAAGATGCATCTTCTCTTCCCAAAACAATCCAGCCTCAACCCCAAGTACAAGAACAACGAAACCGAAAGGTTCAATACCAATAGAACACACAAGAAAAAATTGAATGTCTTGTAATGGATAGTCAAAATGAAATGAGATAGCAAAAGAGGTCAAGTCAGAACCTCGAATCCTCAAGGAGATCTAAAGCGTTGCAGCTCTGCAGGTCACTCACCTCTCACCAATCGAAGAGAGGACTTCATCTCCCATCATCGAGTCTACGACGAACTTGTCTCTCCTCATCAAGTCTACTTCCACTGGCACCTGAAGAACGACCAGCGATGGAAGAAGGAATCGAGGTTGCTACTCTCTTCTTCAAAAGAGCAAGAGCGTCGTTGAGGTTAGGCTTTTGAGCCCAACCTCCTTTGCTGCTACGATTATTGGAATCGAAAGCTTCCTTATTCTTTTCGATCGAATCCCTGAGTGCTTTCAGTACAATCGGAGGGAATCCATCCGGAGTCGCTTCGCCTGGCTTGACTCTAGTGAGCTCAGCGATTCGACGGAGGATGACGCTCGTGGCAGGCTTGTTGAGGCTGATTGGAGAGATATCTAGAAGAGATCTGGAAGTGGTCCTTGGCTGATCCATTTATCGTTGTTCCAATAGGTACATACTGCTCTAGCAGTATTGAGACTGTGACCAGAGAGTCCGCTGTTCGCGAGAGAGAAGGCTGCTCTCTCAAGATGACTGGTGGTGCTTCTTCTATCCAAGATCCTGTGGAGCGAATAGAAGGATGAATATGTGGAACTCTCGTCGATGAGAATCTGGCTCAAGTCTTGATTGAGAGCCTCCGAAGCGTTCCTTACTCACCGTCGTGATTGACTTTACCTCTAAGAAGCTCGTTCGCTTTCTCATAGTCAGAGAGACCAAGCCTGAAGAAATTGGTTTGGCCTTTCTTTACCACAGAAGATTCGATACGTTGATTATAAGCTCTATTCAAAGCTTCAACAAGATTCAAGTTGAAAAGTCCAGGGTCTTGTTCCGAAACTTGTGGAATCTCGAGAGAAGTTTTGACTAATCTTAATAAAGGGCGAAAGAGAATCGTGACTTCTCGACTTGATCGTGCCGATCTGTCCGATTGATTGAGTCTTCCATTGATCACCACCGAGGAGCTTCGTATAGATGTAGCAACTTGTGCAGCATTGAAAGGTTAGATCCTCCAGATTCGAAGCTTGGGCATCAGCAGCTTTCTTCGGCATACTCGCGGACGATCCAATCCCTCTTGAGTTAGAGGCTACTGACAGAATCGACGATAGAGAATCATCTACGTCTTGATCTCTTTTACGCTTTCTAGAAGAAGCCGGACAGATGGACCTGATGAAACGAGAAGGGACATGAGAGTAGAATCAGTTGTCGGCCTGAAGATCAATGGAATTTGACCAATAATCTCTATGCTCTACTCTTTTCTCTCGAACAGAATGTGACATGTTCTTGAAGAAGCCTTGACCTTAGTTGAGTCGTCAAGGTTGCAATCTACTCTCTCTACTTCCCCTTGCCGACCTCTATGGATCTACCAGCGCTTCCAACTCTTCTTTTTCCAATCTCTCCTTTCCTCTCTATACTCACTGTCTTCTTTCACTTTATCCGTCCCGCTTTTCTTTCTGATGAAGAGCCAATGGCCTTCTCCAATCCCCAACTCGTCCAAAGTCAAAGTTGGATCGACTAGATCGTCGACCTCCTCTTGAGTTCCTTCCCTTTCGACTTGCAATAGCATCTATGAAGAGAATAATCTTCCCAACTTGAAGCATCTAATCTGTCGCTCTCAAAACGGCTCTAATCATTTTCGAGGCTGGCTTCTCAGAATCTAGGTTCTGAATCTTGACTGCTCCGTCGCTTGAGAATGGACGATGAGCTGGATCATAGCACAGGTGGACTGTGTCTATGATCATGATGAGAATTGCATGATGTATTTGAAGAAAGAGAGAGAAAAAAAAGAAAAGAAAGCGTCAGAAACTTGATCTCGAATCTAAGACCTTCAATCGACTCCCTTTTTTTGAAAGACAGAGACAGAAATCCTTGTCCTCACATTTGCGCCTCGCTTCACTTTTGCCTGACGACCTCCTTGCTGCTTCATCATCATGAAATCCTTCTTTTTTCTCGATTCTTCTTTTTCCACATCTACTCGTTACTTCTTCTCTTCACCTCTGATCATGATTCTATCTGCAGTTCACATTTGCTACGATCCATCCCACAAGCCATTCGCAAGTGAAGGAGCAGTCAAGATAGAAGATCTTGACTCTGAAAGACCAGCTAGTAAGATCATTCGTGCAGTAATCAGATATAATGGAATAGATGCTACGGATTGGGAAAGCTATTCTCTTCACAGATGCTACCCGCAACTCTCATACCAAGACTGAAGATCAACATCCGGAAGCATTCAAATCAGAGTCAACTTGGCTGAGTTGGAGATCAGAGATGAGGACTCAGTCTTCATTAGAAAGATAGATGATAGGTTAGATGAAATGGAAGAGGAACAGCGTGAGTTTTCAAGAATGAGAATCGAACATGTGAGGAGAGCAATAGAGTCTGGTGAAGGTAGATAGAGAAGTTGAGAGGAGGAGATGACTTAGCAAGAACAAAGACTGGAGCAGCAGCGCTCCTTCTACTTTGAAATTGTAGATATGAGAGATATGTCTTCAATTCTGGCTCGAAAGGAATATGACTCGGATTGATGAGCCAGCCTTAACTCTCGCTTCTGCCTCTCCTCTCTTCTGCTCGCAGGTTCTAACTCAAGACGTTCTTCGAGAAAGCGCAAGAAGAGAGCCGACGAAAGAGCAGACCTCCACTTCTAGAGAACGCAAATCTACGTCTCATTCATCCAACGATCCTGCTACTGTCGACGAGGTCTCCTCCGACTTGCAAAATCTATCGTCGAGCGCTGCACAAGTTGCCAGAACCATCTCAAAGTTGCTTGGTGGTGATGATTGGAAGACTCAGCCAATTGGAAAGCTGGTTCCTATACAGACCAGAGGGGATAAACAACTTCAAAGTCTGGTAAGATTAGTCAAGACATCTCTAGAGATTCCTCAACTTTCGAAACCTGAACGCAGTGGACTTTTCAGCTCAGATCTTGTTGAAGCTTTGACTAGAGCTTACCATCAACGTGTGAGCTCTTCGATGGCAAAACAAGGCCAAAGTAGCTTCTTCGACCTACGTCCTCTTGACTATGCGCAAGCAAACGAGCTTTTGAAGGGCAAGATCGAACAAGATGGTGAGTAACGAAGCTATCAATCTCCCAAAAAGGCAATCCTTCCAAGTCTTTCCTCATCATTCCCGTCAGCTGACAAAAAGACTTTCCTTTCCAAACAATCTTCTCTTGGTAGGTTCTTGGGAGAGAAGCTCCATCAGACACATCGACCAATCTACTCTCTCGAAGCCTGCCTCACGCTTCCCTCTGAACGACACTGGACTCTCTGGTTCATTCCTCAATGCTGCTCAAGCAGTCTGCGTTCTTTGGAACAACAAAAAGTGGATCAATCAAGCACCACTACCCGGTCTCTCTCCAATCAGCCTCAAAGATTCCGGTGCAAATGCTATCCTCCGTCAGATCGCTCATCTCGAAAGTCAAGCCAGGCGAAATGACTCCAGATGGGTTTCCCTCGATCGTTCTCGAAGCACTCAGAGAATCAATCAAGAAGAATGAAGAAGCTTTCGATTCAAATAGGGTAAAAGTCAGGCAGGTTGGAGCCAGAGACGTTGCGTCAAGGATACTTTAGCTCTATTGAAAAAGAGAGTAGCTCGTTCGGTGGGATCGGCCTCTTCTTCTACTGCTGCTGGTTCTTCGAAAGCAGCTAGAGGTGATGAAGGTGAGAACAAAGCTTCTCGTGCAAAGAGAAGAAAGATTGCCTCTTAGCTTGAGTGCGAATCTTGAAGTCTTTCCATCGATTCAAGAAAGGTGAGCTGAAATACTTTTGGATTCCTTCGGTCTCGCCATCTAGTTCAAGTCTCCATACTGACTCTTCTCTTGCTATTATCTTATTGCATCTTCTCCGAAAGTCTGTTCGTCACTGATCTGAAGTAGGGTTTCTCTTTCGCGAGTTTTTGGTTGAAGGGGAGGGAATCGATTGCAATCGCTCTCGACTGGAAGTAGAATAGACAACAAGAAATCATCATCAGCTATGGAACAGCCCTTTTGAAGTGATGCTTTTCAAGCGAGAACTCCGAGTGGCTTTGTGGTATGGAATTGACTGGAAAAGATGCTATTGAACTAGAAAATAGAAGACTCTTTGAACGAAATGTCCTTTGGCATCTAGTAAATCGTCCTCGATCAGAAGCTGGAAAAGAAGTCTAAGAAAAGCTACGGTTCATTTGAGCATTAAGAAAGTGCGAGAAACGAATCGAAAGAGAGAAAACAAAAAAGGCAGAGATAAGTCCCAACAATCCAAAGGATGAAAAATATTCCCTTCACCTTTCCACAAATCTTTAGATGCATATCAGCCGAAGAATAAGGTTCCGCTTTGGTTGAAATGGGGGAAGGATCTAGATGGTCCAATTCTTCGCGACTCAATCTTTCCACTTGAAGATGAAAGTCTGCTGAAGAGTAAGGCTCTCTAGATCTCGTTTGATCTTCCATTCGAGGGATTGAAGCTGGTTGCGTAGCTTCTGGTACGACTTGAGTAGCCGGAGAAGCATTCTTTGGAGTCGATGGATGAATTTCAGGATTTACTAATCTGAGAGGTAGATTTGTTCGAGATTCTAAAGACGGTTGAGAGACTTGAAGTTGGTCTATGCCAGTCGATTTCCCCTGCGAAATAGTCGTTGGCTCTCCGACTTCGGAACCAGTTCTGAGATGCTTCAGTGGAGAAGCGAAACTTGATGCTGGCTGGTTCGAAGAAGGTGAACTGTCTTGAAGTTGAACGAGGGATGAGAGTCTTTCCAATCTGAGATCCATCTGATTGATGTTCATAGTAGAAAACTGTTCCTTGATTTTTTTTCTTCATAGTCTAAGTGCCCATAAGCGAAAGGTTGACCAAAAGCATCAGAGTGTAAGGGTTGAAGATTTCTATTGTCAAAAGGAGTGTTTGACGATCGATTTGAATTCAAGCCACCCCCATTCATTGACTGACCACCTTGATAACTTCCTTCAACATCGTAGTGAAGCAAGCCAGCAGACAGATGTTGAGGCATCTTGGCGTGCGTCATCTTCTTCCAAGACAATTCGAGAATTCGTAGGAATGAGTTGAAGTCCCAAAGCTTGATCATTTCTTCTTGAACTCTTCTGTTTTTATGACGTCTGAAAAGGAGATAGACTATCAGTGCGAGACTGAAGCAGAAAGACTATTGAGCAGAAGCTACTCCAGCAGCTATTCTGATCCAGAAGACTCGGGTTTCGAGGAAGAAGAAGGTGGACCTGGTTCAGAAGAAGGTCTCGAGGTGGGAGTAGGTCCTAAAGTTCGAGTAGAGCAGAAGGTTTGCCCACCACTCGTGATAGTAGTCTTTCAAAAATAAGATAAGATGGTAGAGAAGAGAGAGCAAACAGGTCAGGATCAAGATCATGAGTTCTCCGTTTGTCTTCCTTCAATTCTTCTCAATTGACGGTCCGTGCGTTTGATGAAGAAGCTGTGCCTTTGCAACGAACCTCTTTCTCGCCTATACACCCTTCGTAAGATCTTTAAAATGGTGATTACTTCTTACCAAATCATTTTCAGTCTTTAGACTTGGAATTCGAAGAGCAAACCCGCTCTCTCTTTGTCCTTCCATCTCACCTCAGCAAAACTGAAGAGCTCATCATGTGCTCTTGTCTCTCCATTCAATCTATCTCATCTTCTCATTGTGCAAGTACCATCTACTTACCTGCGAAAAGACGGTAGTAGTGTCAGCTACTTGTCTTCTCTGATCCACAGTCGAAGGATTTGCTCTCGCAGACTCCAACCCCATTCTTCCCATTGCCTTCGATCGAGCCTTTCTTAGCCCAGGAGTTTTGATTATATCCCAATCGAATGAAACTTCTTTTTCAGTTGGATTGATCTGTAATCAGTCGAGCTTGATGTATAGATTAATTCAGACTTCGAGGAAGATGAGATGGAGAATCGAAGAAGCAATTCGTCGAATGACTTTTCGTCTCTACGACTTTCCCTCTCGAGCCCCTATCTTCTCTTTTCAAATTTCAAAATCTGGGTATACAACAGAAGTAAATGACTGAAAATGACAATTCCACTCACTCTTTCACTACCACACTTCTTCATTCTCTCGAAATCCTCCTCTCTACCTCTTTCCAGCCTTCCATTTCAAAACAACTACATCTCCATCCCTTCTCCAATCTTCGTGTTTGAAACTGTTCCGGAACCCTCTCTTTCACTATATAACCTTTCCCTTCCAAAAATCTCCCAACTTCCTTCTCATTTCTTTCCAAAAGATTATCAAAGAGAACCAGATGAGAAGGCCAGGTATGACTCCAACCCAAATCGAACTTGGATCTCAAGATCGAAGCTGGTTTCAAAGAGACTGAGTTCGACTAGGAGTCGAAGGTGAAGGTGGAAAGCTTGGATCAACGGATTTAGGGAATCTAGAGTTCAGATATGGAGTGGATCTTGGTAGAAGAAATCCGATTGATCTTGATATTCTGATAGAGATTGACCACTGTGCAAGATCGAAAAGAATTAACAAGAGAGAGCGATGAGTATTGAAACTTGAGAAAAAAAATCCGGGAATGTTCGAACAACTTACTCTCTAGGAGGTTCACAAGTGATGAACCACATCAATCCATCATCTCCACTTCCATTTTGATTTCTATCTTTGCCATCGATCTCTAATCCATGTCTATGAAGATGACTCTGCCAAGGAGTAGAATGACAAGGCATCAAGAAACCAACGGATTTCAATTCTTTAGAATCATAAAGTTTTCGAATTTCAAACATGATTTCCACTTGAGCTTTGCAATGAAATCTGCAAGGATAGATTATAAATGGTACTTGAATCAATAACAAACCTTTAATAATGTTTTTATATTTCGAAATATTATTGATGTAACTGAAACTCTCTTTAATATTAGAGAAGAGATTGGGATAAATCAAAGGAGGTCTACCATGGATTGAAATTCTTTCTCCAAGCATAGCTCTATTCGAATCTTCTCTCAAAATCTCAGCTTTGACAGCTTCATTCCTGACATGATCCGAGATTCTACCTTCTCTCTGGCTCGATGACCTGCTTAAATCCATCAGAGAATAAGTGATCAAAACATTAAATCCAGGAATCAAAGGTTGTAGAAATCTGAATTCTTTATGTCCAATCAAACTAAAAATCAAGATAGTAAACAATGTCACTTTAGTCAAAGTTTTCAAGGATTCCAAATCTCTCTCTCCATTATCACCGAACCATCTTGAAGTTCTCATTGAAATACCCAATAATGAAGAAGTTCTTAAAGAGACGTAAATTCCATGAAGTAAGAATGGGAAAAAAGTAAAGGTTAAAACTGGTATACCTTGAGAAAGATACCAATGAAATGGATGAGAACCATAGAATAAAGAGATTGATTTGAAGACGTTATTGTAGAGAAAGGATAGAGGAGTGAAAGTTAGAGTTGAGTAGAAGAGGGAATCTAGACTTAATGTTAGGACGAGAGCTCCGAATCTGGGTGAAGCAATAGAGAGAAGAGAGATGTGCATAAGTCGACATCTAAGTCAAAGAAGAGCGAAAAGTTAGAGAGACTTACAAGATCCAAAGACCTTCTCTGATGATCGTGATCATTTGGAAACAAACCTCTGCAGCTGCAGACACGGTATCCACCCTAGCAGCCAACTTCATCGTTAGATCGAAAACCAGATATAACCAAATGACAGCATTGGTAGGTCTGATGATACATGCAGCTGCAGCCGCACATAGTGCATATCGAAGAGAGAGTCTGAAAAAAGAAGAGAAGTAGAGAGAATCTTTCGAGTCAGCACTTCGTCGTGGGATCATCTTCAAGATCAAATTTCTCACTGGTCTATCGGAGCAGTTGATCGCAAAGGATCTGCTCCAGGAAGATACCTTTCCGGAAGTGACAGAGGCCAATGATATAAACCGATTGCAGTCAAGACTGATTCTAAGGAATTGGAAAAGGTTCTAGTCGAGGTGTAGAGACCGTAGAGAGAGAAGTAGGAGATGAGAATCTGTAATGAGGGAAGACATGGAAAGAAAACAATGTTCATTTTCTTGAGAAGAATGCTCTTGCTCTCGTTTCGAAGCGAGGTATGATAGACTCACTGTGAGATAAGCAGCTTTCTCATTGAGAATCCTTTGAGACAATTTGAATGTGAAGAGATCTCCAATAGCAGCAAAAGTAGCTTGAAGCAATTTAGGACTCAAAGTCTAAAAGGAACAAGGGTGAAGACAGTCAGTCTTCCAGATCAACCAAGGGAAGGCGAAATGATATGACTCACCAACCAAAAAGTATCGTCAAGCTTCAAGACTTTCAACAGATAATAAACCGGAACGAACAGAGATGGAAAAGCGAAGCTTCTAATAGGACCATTTAAAGAAAGGTTCTCCAAAGAAAAAGAACCATTCTCGACAGGATCTGATTTCCATTCCCAAGTCAGATAACCATAACCAAATACGAATCTATGAGCGACTTCCAAAGATTGCCAATATTCATCCGGTTGAAAAAAGGTTCTTGAAAGAAAGATTGCATTGAGGAATCTGAAAGTCAGGAAGAGTAGGAACAATTTGGTAGAGGTTTCCTTTGGCAAGAGACTTTTGGAGTTAGAGGTTGAAGTCGGAGTTGGAAGTGAAGATTCTATTGAGGAAGTAGTTGTAGAAGTAGTGGAATCTGAACTTGAAGAGATAGAAGTAGTTCTTGCAGTGGTTGCAGATTGAAATCTTCGACGAAGACGAAGTTGTTCCAATTGTTCTGCTCCAGGTGCATGGCCGTTCATTTCGGCCTACATTCGCTGTGATGGGAAAGTTAGCCACCTTTGTTGATTGGAATTCAAAGAATCCAAGTAGTTGAATAAATAGCGATTTCTGAAGATGTTGAAGTTGATGGTCAGAATCGAATCGAAAGTCGATGAGACTTTTCAACTTTCTCGATCCCACCATCAAAATCGACCCTCACTACCTCTTAGAACTGCTCTTCAACCTCAATCAGTCATAACAGAATATAGAACAAGAGAACAATCAAGATATAAGACTCAACTTATCATGACGGATCAAAGTGTTGCTGGACCATCTTCGCTGGTCAGAGCTGCTTCGGATTTATCCATCTCTTCAGATTCAACTTGCACTCCAGCTTCAGAACCAAAAAGTCCAGGCTTCGATGTCGAATCTAATCAGTCTTTGGACGGAGGGGATGGATCAACAAACACGAGTCCAGATGATGAAATGGGTCAGACTTCAAAAGGTAAGTTGTCAAGGAAAGTTAGAGATCGAGACTGAGAGAAGGAGATGAGATGCCTCCAATTCAGTCAGTCTGTCTTCTCTTTCAGGAATTGAGAGCGGGATTCAAGATATACATTCAGATCTGGATTTCGATCCATACAACATCAAGAGAAGGATTGAATCGATCTACAGTCTTTGCTTATCCCATCTCATCTCTCCTCCACCACCCAATTTCCCATCGGATTACTTCCACTCCTTTCTCTCTCTCTTTCCTAAACAGGCTTTTCCCTTCCACCAACACCGACTTCAACGACGAATCAATTGCCATCTCCAACCATTCGATCATCAAGTTCAACTCCTACAGGTTCATCCACTCCCACTCAATCTCAATCCATCACCGGTACAGGTGGTCCTCCATCCAGGAAACCTCCCGGAGGTGGTGGTCCAAATATGGGAAGTCTGGCTGGTGTCAATGAGAGGACGAGACAGTTGGCTAGTTCGAGATTACCTCCTTCCTTGCAGGCAAAGTTGGCTGCTGTGAGTACCAAAGGACTTTCCTAGCAATTCGATTTGGGAGAGGATTGAGATTGATTGATGGGATCGCATTATAGAGAAAATAAATGGGAATTAGTTCTTGGTAATTTCCCATCTGTATCCGAGAGAGGTTTCCTCGAATTTGACTGAGATCTTTGTTGGTTCGATCTCTCTTTCCTCTTTCTTATCTCCACAGAATGCAAATCGATCCTCTTCCAATTCTTCACCCATGAACGTCTTAGGACACGATCAAAGAATCGATGCCAATTCACTTCTAGGTCCTTCAGGAGCCATAGGTGCTGGAATAGGTTCTCCTCCACCAATGTCCAATGGAATTCGAGGAGCAACTGGAGGACCTAGATTCGGAGGTGGTGGTGGAGGACCAATGGCTAGAATGTCTTCTTCTCCAGCCACTACTTCTTCTTCAAGATCTCCAATGGGAGGAACAGGTGGTCCTCCAGCTCCAGGAGGAGGAATGAAGAGGAATAGACCAGGATTGAAATTGAGCGATATGGGAATAGGAACCGAACCTTTGGTTCCTCCTCAAAGAGGTCCTCCTGGTGTTAGTCATGGTTTAGGTAGTACTACTGGTACTAGAGCTGCTCCTCCGAAATTACCAAGTGGTGGTGGAGGAGGAGGAGGAGGGAATGCAATGGGATCAGCTTTTGCCAATTTCAGTAAAATCGTGGATCCTTCTGGTAGATTGAATTTCGGTGGGAAAGCTATCTTACACGCTTCTGGAGTCGAATTTGGTAATGGTACCAGTTTCAAAATCAATATGGAGGATTTGGAATTGAAACAGGAATTGGGAAAGGGAAATTATGGTACAGTTAGAAAAGTTAGACATACTACTACCAATGTCGAGATGGCTATGAAGGTGAGTTCTTGAAGTAAAATGAATGCCTATATCTCGAGTCCAATTTGAACTCTTTCAAACGAAACTGAACTCCTCGTCCTTTTACTCTTATCCTTTCGCAGGAAATCCGATTAGAATTAGACGAATCCAAACTGAATGGAATCATTATGGAATTGGATATCCTTCATCGAGCGACAGCACCAGAGATAGTGGAATTCTATGGAGCTTTCTTTATAGAATCCTGCGTTTATTATTGTATGGAATTCATGGATGCAGGAAGTTTAGAAAAGTTATGTAAAGGGAAAGCCACAGTTCCAGATCCAGTCCTAGCCAGAGTAACGTCAAGTATGGTAAAAGGTTTGAGATTTTTGAAAGATGAATTACAAATCATGCATAGAGATGTGAAACCAACCAATGTTTTAGTTAATAGAAAAGGTCAAGTGAAATTATGTGATTTCGGAGTTTCAGGACAATTGGAGAAATCTTTAGCAAAGACCAATATAGGTTGTCAATCTTATATGGCACCTGAAAGGATTAAAGGTGAATCTCAAAACATGTTGGGAACTTATACTGTCGCTTCGGATGTTTGGTCTTTGGGTTTATCAATGGTTGAAATGACTTTGGGAACTTATCCTTATCCTCCTGAAACTTATTCAAACGTTTTCGCTCAATTACAAGCCATTGTTCATGGAGATAGACCTCAAATGCCTGGGAAAGGTGAAGGTCCTTATGATTATTCAGAAGAAGCTAATGATTTCGTTAATAGATGCTTGGAAAAGATTCCGGAAAGAAGACCTACTTATGCTGAATTGTTGAGACATCCTTTCTTGTTGGCTGATGAAGAAAGAGGTGATTCGGTCGATATGATTGGTTGGGTTAATACTGCTTTGAAGGAAACTGTTGGGAATGAGGAGAATGGAGAATCGGAAAGTCCTAGAGAAACTCCAGATTTACCTGAATTGAAAGATGATCTTACAATCGCTACTGCGTGAAGACGAAAAGCCTTCAAGATCAGTCAAGACTTCCACTTCAATTTCTTTATTACTCAAGGATATCAATTACATCAACTTTCTTCAGTCGATATCATTTTGATCAATCTAACATCTTGAATCTCTTCTGAACCTCGTCAAGAACTTGCAATGCATTTTCCTTCGATCCTAGTCTTCAAGAGTTGTACAATCAATTCTTCCATCAAGTGTGATGTTGATTGTTACGATTCAAAGCTTTTTCTCAAGTCAAGTTATTCAACTCGTCATCATGAATCTTCTCTCTTCATTTCCATCTCCTTCCCTCAAGATCAAACACTTCTCGTCTCCTGCTTCTTTGCTTCTCTCTCCCTTTCCACTACTCCCATCATCGTTGATTCATATTCTCCGATCTCATCAGCACAGCGCACTTTGTTCAAGACAAGCTCATCCACCTTCGTTTTCGATTCTCATATCTTCTCTCTCTCCACAAGCTTGATTCCCGTTTGTTCATTTTTCCCTTTCTCTCTCGTTTTGTCTCGGTCAATTAAGTTTCTAAGTCTTTTGAAAAGCTGCAATACACGCATCGTCGATCTCAAAATCTTTTTGATTCAGAAAGGGTGTTTCGGTGTATGGCCTTTGACCTCGAGAATCTTCTTGACTTTTGCTTCTCTCCACCAACACACGACATCAAATTGAATAACTAACAAAGATGCCTGCTTCAGCTGGTTCGTATATGACATTAAGATCAATTCAATCTTCAATTCAGAACTTGACAAGGCAAGCGAATCATCCTACTTTGGTCAGATCTTTCTTCTCATCCAATTCTTCTTCTCTTTCTCTCCACTCTGTTACCTCGTCTTTGGTTCGTCAACCTCGTCTCTCTTCTCCTTTTGCTATCAATGCTTTGGTTCCTTCTACTCGGTTCTATTCTGCAGAAACTCAAGGTTACAAATTCAAGTTAGTATATATTATTAGCTAGCTGTGGGGGACGGACCCCTCCACTTGAGAGAGAGAGGTGGATCGAAGGAATCCTCCTTCGGTTCGACGTTAATGGGATGAGGGAGTTTCGAGATAGATTTCTGATCTATGATTTTTGAAGTGCTATGGATCTCAAAGGAAGACAGGGAGCGTCGAGAAGATTGGAAACAAAGAGAGGTTGCTGTTGCAATCTTTTAGTTTCGCTCTTGCTCCTTCTTCTAAGTTCTTTTGCGTTTCTCTCGGCTTCTTTATTGACTTCATGTTCTTCTTGGAGCTTTCGAAATGCTTCGAACTTCTGTCCACAGGACGCTTACTGCCTCCAAATCTTGTTTCTCTCTCCGTCTTGTCCATTTCTCTCTAGCCACACCATGATCAGAATCAAGGATCCAAAGGCTTCCTTGCACTTCTACTGTGACATTCTGGGAATGGAAGTCATCGATGAGCATGATGCCGGTGACTTCAAGTTGTTCTTCCTTGCTTACCAACACCAAAAGGACGTCGAGCATAGATCCCATCGTGAAGGCATCTTGGAGTTAACCTGGAACAAAGGAACCGAGACCAAAGAAGGTCAAGTCTACCACAATGGAAACACGTCTCCTCAGGGGTTCGGACACACCTGTATAAGCGTTCCAGGTAAGTTGGCTGAGCTGAGAGGAAGAGTCGAGCTTGAGCTGAGAGGAAGAGGCGAGCTTGAGCTGAGCTGATCCTGGTGTCGTCCTCTCACTCTCCACACAGACATCCACGCATGCTGTGACTATCTTGAGAAAAGCGGGGTCAAGTTTCAGAAGAAGCTGACTGACGGAAAGATGAAGAATATTGGTGAGCTAGACCCTTTTCGAGTCTGAGCTCCTCAACTTCGCCCAAAAGCTCATCTCTTCTTCCCTCTTCTTCTCTAATCACCTCTCCAACCTCAAAAGCCTTCGCATTAGATCCTGACTCGTTCTGGGTTGAAATCATGTTCGTTGTCGTCGTAGGCGTTGAGGTAACAGAACTTGAGCAGATGAAGCATTACTGACGTCTCCAATCCATTTTTCTTCTCCCTTCTCTTGCCTCCGCCCTTTTTTTCTCTTCCATCTCCCCTTCAGTGAGCAAAAGTAAGCGCAATCTTGAGATAAGATGATTCTCTTGTAAAGATTGTATCCGCTTCGCCCCTTCAGCCAACGAAGATTGACATTGTAAAGCACATTCAAGTCGAGAGTGATGTCTCTTTCTCTTATGACTAGCGAGATCTGCGCTTCAGCCTTAGCCAACAAGCCCCTCTTTGGGACAGATCACCTCTTTGCGATATTTAATTGAGTAGAGCAGCAAAAAGTACAAATCGAGTCGAGCAACATTCAGAGGCGAGATTCCAAACCAGGGCCTCCTGCGCGCTACCTCGAAATCCCCACCCTCTTCTCCACCTCTTCCCTACTCAAACCCGCCAACTCGTCCTGAGTGATACCACTCGAAGGCAACCAGAATCCCAGATCCATCGACAAAATTTCTTTGTCTCTGTTGAAAACCTCTTTCAGAACCTTTCCAACTTTGCCACCTTGCTCGTTCGGATTGACGTTCCAAGCCAGCCTCCAGTTGTACTGAATAGAAAGAGATGGCAAACCGAATCCAGGAGTCAAAGCTTTTGTTCTAATCTTTCCAAAGAGCAGAGCTGAACGATACCAGGTTTCGTCAACTTTGCCCTTCGTCGTTTCTCGACTTCGATCTCCATTAGGCAGAGAATCAGAAGTCGAGACTCTCTGACGAGATCTCGATCTCGATCTAGATGCAGACCTGAAAGATAGCTGAGAAAATCTGGGTAGCAGTTCTTCTCCACCTTCGAAAGTCGATGAATCCTCCGTGCCGTTATTTGGAGTCATGTTGTTCAAAGTGACGGCTTCCGAACTGGTCTTGACGATGTCAGTCCAAGAATAACCGATTCCATCATCTTGACTATTCCTTCTAGAGTTCAGAGTACTTCTATTCCCATTCCCATTCCTACCTCTCTCTGACCTCTCTTCATCTTCGTTCGGAGAGCTTCCTGAAATCCACTCGATTTCGCATGGTATCCGTTTCTCGGCAGCAAAAGATTTCCCAAGAGCAGTAGCAGGAGAATCATCTTGCCTTGATAGAATGATCTGTGGTTCTAACAGAAAGTTTCGATTCTTGCCTTGGTCTTGATCACTCGTGCTCATCCTGATACCTTTGCTGGGCAGGATCGGAAGTCTGGAAGCTACGAGAGAAGCTTTGATGGGACTTCTGATCTCAACGTAGAGAAAGAATGGAACCCAATCCTTGGATGAGATGTATCGAGGAGAAGGAAAGGCGAAATTTGAAGTGATTGTCCTCTTATTGGAGAACGCTCCAGTCTTTCGAGCTACTTTCCAATTTGGTGGAGGTTGACTTGGAGTGGAGGTCAATGGAGGTAGTTCTAGATTTGGAGTTGGGAAGACCGAGAATGGAAGTACTATGAAAGGCTTCCAGATTCTGAGAAACCAAGAGAAGAAGATGAGGTCAGGTCTAGGGCCTAGGGAACAGCTAGAGTTCTGGGCATTTTCTCACCTGTGCTTCATTCGACTCTTGTTTGACTTCAGTCGAAACCAAACTTTGACGCAGTAGACTACAGAAAACCGGTCTGTGTTTCGAAATGTCGGCGGTAGCGAAGGTCTCTGTGAGAGAGTCCTACCTCTCGCAGCAGCGGATTGTTTTGGCAAAGACTCGGGAAGAAATGATGAGATAAGAAAGCTCATATCATTCTGTGAAGTCTCTGCTTCTTGAAGCGAAGATGAGATTGGGAAGCATAGACCATTTCTGGAAGCTTTCACTGAATCCAAATCGGGTTCGGAATTAGAAGGCTTCTTCAAGATCTTGACGCTTTTGAAGATGGTTCGTCGTTGTTTTCCACCAGAAGATTGAGACATTGGACTGATCGAGAAAGTCAAGAGAGAGAGGAAAAGTCATATCTCTTCAGCGTTTTCAGATCTCACAAGGTCGAGCTTTCCGATGAGGTCATCACACTCACTCATCTCTCTGTTTCACGGTGTTCACTTCTCCTAATGACGAGACGCAGGGTGATTCAATGGTTCAGTGGATCAAGAAAATCAGAAATGAGTCTGAGCAAGCTCTTAAAAAAGGAGACTTCCTGCATGCTTTCAGCCTTGTCACTCACCTTTCAACTCCCAGTGAAGTTCCTCTATTTCGTCCCAACCTTTCCGCGATATTCTTAGCCTATTCGCTACTTCATCTCCTGGCCAGAAAACTTGATCCTTCTCCAAAGGCTTTGGATCGTTGACTGAAGTCGAGCTTTGTCCATTCCTGTCTCGTTGTTTTTGAGATTGGACTAGATCCACAACTATGAGCCTACTACCGTCAGAGTTGAGCTTGTTTTCTGCATTTGAAGACTTCTTCTGATAGATCTGACTCTGGAAAGAATGCTGAGAAAAGACGTCTGAAGGAATTTTGGTTGGAAGGACGCGAAACATGGTATAGTCTCAGTGGAGAGAATGATTTCAGGATTTGGCCTCGTGAAACCGGCTGGCGAACAAGTCGTCACTCGCCTTTACAGTTGCATTTCGAGAAGCAATTCAAATTTGTCGATATCAGATTCTGAGCTGTGCAGCTGTAAAATCCGTCTCGACGACGAATGAACGCCGAGCTGGGAAATGAAGAAAAGGCTCTTCGCCTTTACACTTCTACTCCAACATCGAATCGAATCAAATCAATCCATCTTACAATCCACCATGACTTCATTCGCATCTGAGCCTTCCGATCCATTCTGGACTTCACAATTTCGTTTCTCCAGAGTCATGCCTTCTATTCCGGTTGCCAATCTCCAAGACTCAATCGATTTCTACACTTCAAAGCTCCCATTCCGTCTGTACGGCAGAGATGGTGAGAACCATTGTTGGTTAGGAACTCACGATGCTGCAGAGGATGGCTCGAGAGGCGGATCAGTCAACTTTTACCTTAGATTGAAAGGATTTCAAGGTCCACACAAGCCAGTCAAGGATGAGAAACTAGGTCAGGGAAAGATCTACATCCGTTTGGAAGGAGACAAAGTCGAAGGAGGAGATCCCAATTCAGAAAGATCTAGAGAAGAGAAGATTAAAAGTCTCTTCGAAGTCTTGAAACAGAGAGAGGCCAAAGTGGACGAAGTTTTGAGGATGCCTTGGGGACAATATCAATTTACATGCTTGGATCTGGACGGGAATCAGATTGTCTTCTATGCTTGAATGAAACAAAGTGAGTTGCTTAGAGAGAGAAACTGTGGAAATGTCGGAAGATCTACTACTTCTTTACTGGTTGAAGTCTTGAACCACAACTCTTACGCCTCTCCATCTGTCCCTTCCCTTGTCCGTTCGACAGAATCCAGGTGCTTTCGAAAATGACGAATACAAGCGGTGACCTCAGAAGAACTGTAAATCTGTACATAACAGCGAAGAAACTGTTCATCCAGAGCGTCGAAATTTGGCTGAAGTCTGAATACTGAAATTTGAGACGCCGTTTCAAATTTTCATATGATAATGAGCGTTTATAGTCTATTGATGTAATTAACAGAAGCATTGTAGATAAATGAACAAGATTAATCAAGAAGGATCACAGACAATCTTCAAGCGATGGCCATGATACTCTTCCCACAATCGTTTGTCAACCTTTCTCTCGTTCTGATCAGCATCCAACCTCTTCCTAACTTCTTGATCTGAGTATTTTTGAGCTCCGATGAGGCTTTTCTGGCTCCGAAAACGAAAGGAGGGGGTGTAGAGTTCAGTGATAAGGATGAGATTCCGTTGACGACGGTGGAAGAAGAAGACGACGACGACGCTGGCTCCGACTCGTCAGCACGAGCTAAACCGATAGCGTTTGGTGAGAAGACGACTGAGTAAGAAAGAAAAAGATCGAAGGCTGAAATCAGGTTTCTTGGAAGAGGCAAAGGAATCGATCGCTGGTCTGCTTTCACTCACATGCTTGTCCCGTCTCCAGCTTCGCAACTTCTTCCAACCACAAATCCCCAAGATCATCACTAGCAACGTGCTTCCTGAGATGATTAGCCCACTCTGGAGAAGAGAACCTATGTACAATCACCGTGCTGAGATCCAAGAGAGACGAAGGTACGACTGTTGGAAGAGATACAAGAACGTCAGGTCGTTTTACTGAATTACTTCAACTCCAGTTTAAATAAAATCGATCACTCACCTGTTGGCTCTTGAGTGCTGATGACAACTCGCATTCCTCTATGACGTTGTTGACGCACCATCGAAACCAGCTCTTCAGTCAATCTCGATTGACCGGAGAGGTACTTGTGGGCTTCATCGACGACCAAGAGCTTTCCAACATCGGTCGCGATATTCTCAAACAGCTGCAGGCAGATTTCAAAGAGACTTGTGGCAGTTCCTGGATCTACCAGAGGGTCGGTGAGGTCCACAATGACCATCTTGCCTTCTTTGAACCTTTGACCGAAAGATTGACACGAGCGATCATGCCTCTGAGAGGATTTCTCAAAAAGAAAAGATTCGAGTAATCCCAAACGTAGATTCAACATTTCTTTTTGCGAAGGATTGAAGTCATTAGATCTTTGTTCGATTAGCCTCTTGAATCTTTCGTATTCAAATTGATCTCCCATCTCTCTGAGAATTTGTAGGATCGACTGCATATAGAGGGGCATCGCCTCATTAACTTTGATTGCCATTAAAGAGAGAATTGAAGCGACAGTCAACTCTTTCGTCTGGATGTAAAGTCTAGAAACCTTGATCTCTGGACCGACAGAGTTCTCGTACAATCTCTTCATGGTGTTGTAATTCGAGGGACTGACTAGGACCTCGACTTCAGGGGCTTTTTTGAAGGAGAAAGAGAGAATGAAAAGCATCAGAGAGCAGACGAAGAGCAGGAACAGGACGAGACGAGACGACTGTTTGACCTCGTCGACTCACTTTGACTCCCAAGGTACTCGATTTTCCTATATAGGCAGCTTCGCAAGGGATTGCAGAGCTCACTGAATCGTAATGAAACACGCACGCTGAGAGCAACTTCTGATGCTGCCCTCCGATGGCTGCATGCTTGATCAGAGCACCCTCTATGAAACACGAGGTAGTATGCGACTTGCCGCTTCCCTGATTAGAATTGAATTGAATTGAATTGAATGATGTTTGAGAGAAGGCAAAGGAGAGAATCAAACGTATCAGTCTGGTCTTGTCTTCTCTCTTGTTTCCCTCGAGAGTCTAGCAGCTAGCTCTTACCTGGACTCCGCAAACAACGAAGCTGGCGGGCGCATTCGAGTTGACATAGATTCTTGGATCTTTAGGAATCTCTTCGAATCTCTTACTGAGAAGAGAGAAAGAGGCATAGAAGTGGGTACGGGAATGGGAATGGGACGAGATGAGAATGGGTGATGCATGCAGTAGAATTGGGTTGTTCTATATTCAAGAATGCATTCGAACAAAGTCTCTCACCTTTTAACCTTGTAAAGAGCTCCTAGAAGATTGAGCATAGGCATCGCCTTCCGAAGTTGAGAGCTTTGGGATTCTTCTTTGGATCCAGAAGAAGACGAAGCATCCGAAGAAGAGTACAAAGCATCATAAGTAACCAAGGGTGAGTCGCCCAGAGACCCCTTGAATAGATTCTCCTTTGATGCTTTCGAAGTAGGAATAGGAAGAAGAGAAAGTTCTACAGAGCGAGGATCCATAAATTTTTGAGTCAATTGAGGATTTTCAAACTGCTTGAAGTCGAAACCCTTGGAAGGAGCAGAAAAGTGGAAGGAGAACTTGCTCTCTTCAGTTTTTACTTTTTTAAAAGGTTCTTCCATTGTTGATGAACCGGTTGCGCAGAATCCGGAAGCGCAAGATAGAGTTGAAGAAGGGGAGGGGCCGTCTTGGATGTTGTGGTTAAAGTCGAGAAAAAATTCTTCTCGACTTGGAAAGCAAAACATCGCGTTAATCGAGTCGAGACCCCGTGAGGTTCTGAAAATGGGCTCAGAAGTCTCGTCATGAGCAGCAAAAGTGTTTGGATAGATTTTAATAAAAGTACAAAGGATCAACTTGTCAAGACAGAGGAAGAGCGAGGGGAAGAAATGTCGGGCTTATTGATGGTAGGAGTAGATTGAGAAGGAGAGGTCGCTTTGCTAGCTACGGCACTCAGAGATGTATTTGGCGGATATCCAGTACGAATTGCGAAAGCGGGAGATCGAAGATGAGCTTCAAAGTAAGGTCGACTAAACTCATCGACGATGGGAGAAGTGAGGACGTTCAGTCGAGGAGTCACACAGACGATAGTATTCGTTTGGATCTCCATCCAGTCAGCTGCGAAGTTGAGAATTCAGAATGTGAGAAGAGGGTATACGCTAAGATGTCAGAAAGAACAATGAGAAAGCGAACGACAGGAGCGAATGAGTTCTCGTCTCTGACAGACTTACCCTTTTCGAAAGTCAGAGGTTCGCTTGCCACCACCACGATCTTCTCTCTTCGATCTTCCTTGACCATTCTATAGCATGAGGGTTCGTATTCGTAGAACGAGGTCCCGCTTGAGAAGTAGAGAGAAGCGGCCTCCTCTGTTCGAGAAGAGACATATCTGGTGCAAATCACACTACAGCCATCTGTCACTGCGAAGTTCATGAGACTCGGCTAGAAGGAGGAGTAGGTTTGAGAAGGTGTAAAAATGATTGTGGAATGTCGTCAGAATGAAATATTTTGAACGGAGCTCTCGCTTGACCAACAAAATGCAAAACTCACCTCTTCGACTCCCGCCTCCCTTTCCCACCTATTAAAGTCCTCGATGGTCTTCAACATAGCTCTTCTCAACTCATTATAGTCGAACTGATCAGTAGAATTCCTATTCTTGACATGACTCAAGAAGACAGCAAAGGCATATTCGGAATCCGTCGAACCTTGAATGAAGAGAAACAATTCATCAGGTAAACTCTGAACAATCTTTCTCTTGATTTTAGAGAAACCAGATATCTGACCATTATGCATAAACATTAATCTACCGAATCTCCAAGGATGACAATTGGTTTCGGATAGAGCTCCAGAAGTGGAAGCTCGGACGTGAGCGAAAACCAAGGGGGATTTGATCTTTTCTGCAAGTCTTTGGAGGTTTTGATTGTTCCATGCCTTTAGAGAAAGAGAATATAGATGAAAGGGAAAAGAGTCAGATGGTTTGTTCCAAAGGAAGAGAAAGTGTGTTCTGTCGTCATTAGAGAACTGACTGGAGTGACTGAAGTGAAAATGCAAGGACTTGTATCATCCTCTAGAATTGGATCCTCCTTTTCAGAGATGGTAGATTTGAAACTCTTTTTTAAAGATTCAGAATACCACCCTAGACCAAACCCATCTCCATTAACAGAACGAGTCCGATCCAATCGCAGTCTCGCATCGAAAGCCTGGTTAGAGAAGAGAGCAGTAGGAGCAACGTTCAGCGAGAGTGAGCGTCTGACCGAGAGATCATCGTTGAGAGGTACTGACTTGATTGATAATGCTGTGAGCTGGATTGGTGATGAGATGACATAGCTGTATGGGATCCACTCCCGAGAAGACTGAAGTGTGGAGAAAGACAAAGGAGGGGGGAGAAGCAAGGGAGGAAAGGTGTTCTGTGAGCGTTGTGATTTACTTTCTGATAGAACATGAACCTCAAACTCACCCAAAAGTCTGCACATTGTTTGAAGAAGAGAATTGATGTTGGGGTTCAAGAGCAGAAAGTGGGATCGACGATTCTTATCAGTTTGACCATCGCACCATTCACTTGGACTTGTTCACCATCCCCTCGCAACTTCCAGATAGATTACGGATTAGGACCCAGATCAACCAAAGAGATCGATCGATCATCGCATCCATCCAACTAGAGAAAGAGATCAGCAGAGGTGGAAGATGTCTCTAGCATCTCCATCTCTTCTCCAATCCGCAACTCAACAACAATCCACTCCTGCAAATCTAGTAGCTGAATATCTTAAAGTGATTACAGTGCATACTCAACGGAACTCGTTCTATTCTTGATCTGATCTCATCCTTCTCGGTCTTCTCCTTCTGTCTTGCAGTCTCCAGATGATCTCACAAAGATCCCAGCTCTCAGGAAGAAGCTAGCGAAGGAACACGCTTCCCTCTCAGCAAAGCTCAAATCAGGCGCAAAGGATCAATTGGAAGCTACAAGGGATGGTCTACTCAAACTACAGGCGACCAGAAAGGACGTGGCTAGCGTCAGTGAAGCATTCGCTCAGATCGAAAGGCTCAACTTGGAAGCTTCTCAACAAGGTGGGAGTGGTCAGGATTCAGCTTCCGGGGGATCAGATCAAGGAAGAAGCTTCAGATTGATTAGCGAGGTGAGTACTCGATGTGAGAAAGAGGAGGGAGAGAGAGAGTAGCAATGATAGTCGAAGTGATTGTCCTATCTACTTTCTCGAAATGATCTTTCCAATCGAAGACAACTAGAATGCATGTCTTTTACAATCGTATTACAAAACAGATACAGTATCACTGATACGTCTGATGATCTCACTTTCTACAGGTCTCTCAAATCCATCGGAACTTCGTCCAAACAAGTTCAACTCTTCAGAAGCTATTAGATCTCCCACCTCAGATAGAGAACCTCTCACTACTCTTAGCAGAAGCAAGATCGGATCTCTTCAATCCTTCACCTAATCTACTCCCCATCCATTTCAAATTATCGTCCTTAGAGACGTTTCGTAACGAGACGATTCAATTGGGTAGAGCCTGTTCTTCAGACGTTAGAGAAACTCTATCGAATTACTTTGCTCCTCTAGATTCTCTAGTCAAAGAATTCGAACAATATCTCTTCCATTTAGGAGAGAACGCTTTAGATTTAGCTAGGGAAGGCTTGGGAGGTGTCATCGTAAGAGTGGTCAAGATTGTAGAGAAGGAAAGTAGAGAGGATGAGAAAGCTGCTGCGATTAGATTGGCAAAGAAGGCCAATTTGGAAGGAGCTGCTAGGTTTAGATCGGTGATAGCCAATGCTAGAGTCATCAAACTTTATAGACCCAAGTTGTTGGGTTCAATGGATAAAGCAGTCAAGGATCTATTCGATGAATGTTGGGGAAGATTCGGAAGTGATGCAGATGGTGGAACTGGAGATCCTTTGGACTTCTTGAGTCATTTAGATTGGGTTTATAAAGATCTAGCAGCTATCAAGGATGAATTAGCTCCTTTATTCCCACCTGATTATGAGATTTATAGATATATGGTCAAGTCTTATCAAAAACATTTGGGAGCTTTACTTCGAGAGAAGATTTTGGCAACAGATCCGGAAGCAAGTGCTCTCTTGACTCTATATCAATTCACTCAAGAATATCGAAAGACTCTGACAAGTGAATTGAGTGTAGAAGCTAAATGGTTGGAACCCAGTCTATTGGCTGGAAAAGAACAATCCATCATTGATGATTATCTAGGATTGATTACTAAGAAGATCGACGAATGGACTGCAAATCTCATGTCTGATGAAGTTAGAGAGTTCGTAGCTAGAGAAAATGCTCCAGATGAGGATCCAGAAGGTCTTTATGGTTTACAAGGTGCAGTCATTCTTTTCCAAATGGTCAATCAACAAGTCGATTTGGCTGCTGATTCTGGTCAAGCCTCGGTTCTGGCAAAGGTGGTTCAACATGCTTGTAAATCGATGAGAGGAACTCAATCTACTTGGACTAGAGTATTGGAACAGGAATGGAAGAAACAAAGAGAAGCTAAGAAACCTGAAGATATCACTGGTGGATTGGTAGAATACGTCATTGCTTTGGCTAATGATCAACTCAAATGTGCAGATTACGCTGAAGCTTTAAGTAGTAGATTGGAACCTCTAGTCAGTGCGAAATATAAGGTTCAAATGAAGGAAGCGGTAGAAGAAAGTATCAATGGTTTCTTGGATGTCAGTAAGAGGTCGACTCAAGTCTTGGTCGATGTTGTCTTCTCTGATCTACGACCTGCTGTCAAGGATCTTTTCGTCTTCCCAAAGTGAGTGACAACCAATCCAAGCCTAGCAAAACCTCTCTCCGAGCTCGAAATGAACGACTCTGATTGATGTCTGTTTCCTTTGCCCTCTCTCTATTCTAGCTGGTATGCGGAAGGAACTACAACTACGATCATCGAGACTATTCGAGACTACGTCACGGATTACGCTGAACGATTGAATCCCGCTCTCTTCGACGTTCTTTTGGACGACGTCATTGAAAGGTTCTTGGTGGCCTACATCAGTGCTCTGAGAAGAACTTCTAAGCTCAGAATGCCAGCAGCAGCCGATAGGATGAAAGAGGATGTGAGAGACTCGATGGCGATGTTCTCGAGCTGGAGAAAGGAAGAAGAGATTGGAGAGAAGATGGAGGTGTTGAATATGATGTGAGTCTCAATTCAAGATGAACAGGAAGATGTCTTCGGCTGTGAAACTATTTCTTCTGACCTTGTCTACTTTCTCCTCTCCCTCTCTCAGTCTTTCACTTTTGACTTCTTCTTCAACGATGGTCTTCCTAACCTACTGGTCTTTCGCTAAAGCTCACGGAGCTCAACTTTCATTCCTAGAATCTATCATGAAAGCTAGAGATGATCTTGATAAGGCTGACGTTTCTGCAATCATGGAGTCTGCAAGAAGGAAAGTCAAGACTGAAAATATGCCTGACATTCCAGAAAGTGGACCTACAGTCATGAGTCG
>JASXTE010000698.1:0-28762 GCA_030280995.1 Hemileia vastatrix
AGCGGCCTTGACGGCTTCCTCGATGATCGCGTCCTCATCCTCGACCAGCTCCAAGCCGATCTGGATGCCGCAGTAATTTAGATGCTTCCATTGCTCTGGCAATTGTCGGGGTAGGTAGTCGCATGTCAATTGGACGCTCTGACCTTGTTCAACGTGCATCTCGTATCCCTTCCATATACGTCGAGGATTCAGCATAAATTCAAACATGTCCGACTCGCCTTCGAATTCCCACGTTGGCGTCTTTTGTCCATCTGCGTAGACGCCTTGCGCCTTGACCTGGCCCAGAGCAACGAGACCAATGCGATACTTGCCTCCTACGGGAGCAGCAGGTGTTGTCACGGTACAGCGCATCCAGAATTGATTTGGAACGACCTTCTCGGGCCTTGCATCCGATGTTTTGACGGTTGCGCCCTGCGCGGTGTCTGTACCTACGAGCTCGCCTTTGCCAAGCTCACGGCCCGAGTAGTATTGACACTGCATCGGCACATCCAGCGGGGTGACGAAATTGTGCATCGAACATCCGCGTTGGTAGCCGATGTGTACGTCGGATTCGTGCAGACCGACCTCTTTCACGGCCTTGCGTAGAGCATCGATCGGCTGAACGACCTTCTGTGCTGTCAAATTGGCACTACCGCCGCCACTTTGCACTGCCTCCACCCACGGCAGACCTACACAGAGGATCTTTAGTCCTTTACGCAGCTGCAAAGGCAGCAATTGCATTTCGTTCTTGAGGAGCACTGCACCTTCAGCGCCGATCTGACGGATGGCCGGACCAACCTCAGCTTCCATGACACTGCTTTCACGCTCATCCTCAGGCTTTGCACAATAGCCCAGTGCTTTCACCCGGTTCAGAAGACGGACCACGTTGGCGGCACAACGGTCAATGTCCGCCTCCAGTCGAGCCCGGTCTTCCGGCGCAGCATTCTTCAATTGGGCGCGAATGTCATCCAGCTGACGATGTACACTCGGTCCTGGCATCTCAAGGTCTGTGACTTCCAGCGCGCTGGCATGCAGTGCGAACCAATCGGACACGACGCAACCGTCAAAGCCCCACTCTTCACGCAGGATCTGATTGAAGAGCATTGTTTGCTGGCTTGCCGCCACGTCATTGACGAAGTTGTAGCCGGTCATGACACATGAGGGCTGTGAGAACACCTCCGTGGGCTTTCGAAAGCACTCTGCCATGATCAATCGAAACGGCTCTAGGTACACCTCACGTAGTGTTGAGGGATCGATCAAACTGTTGGAGAAACGTCGCTCGGTCTCCGATTCGTTGCCCACGAAATGCTTCATCGTCGCGCCCACGCCGGTACTCTGACAGCCACGAACCCAGGCAGACGCCAAGTAGCCGGTCAACGTTGGATCTTCGCTGTAGCTCTCAAAGTAACGACCTGCACGGGGATCACGTTGGATGTTGATCGTGGGTCCGAGAACAACGTGGCACTGCTTCTGGATGGCGTCAAGTGCAATCCATCTGCCCATAGAGTATGCCAAGTCATCGTCCCAGCTGGAACCTAGACACGAGGGCGAAGGGAACAACGTCGAAGGCGTAGCATCATTGAAATCACCACCTCCACGACATCCATTCGGCCCATCACTCAGCTTGGCATACGGAATGTCCAGCCTTTCGATCGCTGCCGTTCGCCAGATATCTTGACCGGATACCAGCTTGACCTTCTCCTCGAACGTGAGCTGGTCGATGATCTTCTCTTCTGACAGGGACATTGTTGGTTGTAAGAGGAAAGTCGGGTCAAAACTGGGTTATCCGGCCGGAGTGATGTCTTTTACCCCGCAAACCGAATTCACACCGACGCTAGTCCAACGTTGGCCGAAGTGTTGAACGAACGCGTTATTACGGCCGAGAGATAGGTATCAATTTCGTCACAAAGCCGACGTTTCAGCAACGTCTGTCATGAGATGATAATGTAGAGTACACGGTACCAGGTATCGGTTTGTCTTGATGAGAAAGGAACGAATGTAGAAAAGGAGGTGCAGCAAGCGTATTCAAACGCCTTCCGCTTTTGTAGTGCTCAAGAGTCTATCGAAAAGATCTGCTTGATGATGTGAGACCCGGCTGCTGCGGTGGAATGGCTACCGCTCGTCGTCTGTCTGGGTTCAACGTGAAGCGAACGTCGATACATGGTGTCCTCATCCATCACAGGCAAGCCAAATACCATATGCGAGAGTGCCGTATTCTCCGGCAGGGGGATCTGGTACTGTTGGCAACGGACGATGGCCATCACTGCGTCATACATCAAGCTGAACTTGCGCCAATGGATCATCCCGTCGCTGGCACGCTTGGACGGGTTGCCGTCCGAGGTACTGAGGATGTCTTGAAGGTGGACACCGAGATAGGGTATCGTTCGTCCCTCTGAGTTCTCCAAGGCCAAGCGATAGGCGGCAAAGCTGCGTTCGCTGCCCATCAAGCGGGTCAGGCTCTGGTACTGCTTCATAACCGGTTTGCCGATCAACAGTTCACGGGTGTGCTTGAGTCGATGGATGGCTGCGTTTCCGAGACCGGCAAGGATGGCGTGCAACGTGTTGTAATTATTCGTCTTGCGTAAAATCGAAGCGATCTCCATGAATTTCTCCAACATCCGTGCTCGTTGCTTTGTCTTTGCTTGTACCAGGACCAACGATGCAACCCAGGCAGAGACATAGTTGAATTGGGCAATGCTCCTCGCCACCGGCGAATCGGGTGACCTGGACTTTCGAGACACCAGAATATGTCGAAGGAGATCTCGAGGGCCAACGGTGCAGAATAAATCCCATTCAAGCCGCGATAGTTCTTGGGCGATGTCCTCTTCTCGTATGTCGAAGAGGGCATTAGACATGATGCGTAGCGTCTGCTTCTGATTCGGTGCTGGTGCAGAGCTGGACCGCGTTGAGAAGACATGGTGTGATGACTTGCCGGTTCCATTGCTGTCGATTGGGGTCGTGGGCAAGGTACTGCTTGCATTGACTTGAACGGACGCGTTGCTGCTGTGATGGCCTTCGCTGGACTCGGTCGCATCGGACGCGCTGCGATTTCGTCGCTGCTCGCTGTCGATCAGATTGTGATCTCCGTCCTCTTCGTCTCCAAGCGGCGCGCGCAGTGCTTCGTCGCTAAATGTGGGAGATAGATGTATAGCATGACCGGACGAGGAGTTCGATGCAGATCGATCGTGCAGCTCGATCGGTTTGACAGGGGGGACGTCAGCGGCCACAGAACGAGGTTTGTCGTTGTCTTGATCTTTGCTCCACGCAGCGTCAAGATCAGGAGCATTTCGTACGACGTTGAGAAGTGGCTGCATCGGGGCGGCGACGTGCATCGTTGCTGGGTGTTGTAGCAGTCGATTGAAGAAGATTTCCAATCGAGCAAAAGTTTCATCGCTCGACAGATCGCCAGGGTACTCTTGCATCCAATCGCCCAACATCGTGGTGAGCTTCATAAGTGAATATCGGATCATCACCCCGTCAGACTTTTCGCCACGAGACAAAGAGTCGAAGCGTGCGATGATTTGGTTGAGCAGTTCGATCGGTCGTGCAAAGCCTCGATAGAAAGTCATGAACATGTGCAAGAAACGTTCGTCATTACCCGAGACGGCTGCAAAGAAGAATTTGTCCCATAGCTCTTCGATGCTAATATAACCGCCGGCACTTTTTGCACTCTGTAGACCAAGCTGCGCCCTGTTGATGCTTTGCTGAACGTGTCCTTCGTCTTCGCTTCCCCCGCCGTCCTGACTGCCGATAGTTGCGTCACTGAGGTTTCTATTGGTGTTGCGAGCGGGTCTACGACTGCCGTTGCTGCTCCGCGTGCCCTCGCTCTGGTCCATGCTGATCGCGCTCGGTCGCCGCTCAGCGCCATCGTAACGCGAAGAAGAGCCGTTCAACAGCGCTTCTTTAGAGATGGTCAGGTCGTTCAGCTGAGAGGCCGTACGATCCATGTTTGAATGACCATTGCGGAGCGTTGCAGAGACCGGGGAGGCTTGGTCGCCAGATTGGCGCATAGAAGCTCGATTCTTTGCCACCTCTTTGACGAGATAGCTGAAGCAATCCCGCATACGCTTTTTGCCCTCCTCACTTTGAACGCTGCATTCTGCTAAGCCGACGTTGTAAACAGACGCCATGTCGCTAGCATAGTAGGGGTCAACGGCCTTTGGGCTGATCTCCGACTTACAAGCTAACATGACGGTGCTCAGGTGATTCATCGCCAGATTTTCCAATAGCTCAGACATGCCACGGAAACTTGCAATCTGTGATGCGTCGTAACAGAGGATGGCTGCGTCAATGTACGGTAGAGATCGTGGCCAAGCAAATCGTCGCGCAGGTCCGTTGAGCAGGACAGAGGCATCCATCTCCAAGACCTCAATAGTCCGCTGCTCTTGATCGACGATACAGACAGTGGAATGCGAGGTTATGCGATCCGAAAGATTGGTCGGTCTTGAAAGGCCGAATTGCCGCAAGCCTTTGCGAATCACAGTCGACTTTCCGGCGTTTTTATGTCCTACAACTGCAATGACAAAGTTGGCCTGAGAGCGTGGGCGAGACTGTATGAGATGCAATAGGCCTGTACCGCTTCCGCTCCGGCTTCGGGTTTCCGTATTATCTTTGCTGCTGCTTGCCACAGCCGAAGACGAAGCGATGCTGGCTGCACTGCTTGAGGGAGCACTTGTCATGGGCGGCGCGGACATTACCTCTTCGGTGGCAGCGTTGGAAGAGTTGGGAACGAGTGACGATCCACGCCGCACAGGCTTATCCAAGCTGTATGCAGAAGGTGTCAAAGAAGATTGGTAGGATGTATCGTTGCTGTGTAATATGACGCTTGAACGCAGATTCTTGTGAGCAGGCATGCTGGATGAAGACGAGTGCTGCATCGTAGATTCATCTGTGGCCATGACCTCGTACAAGTGGCGGTCTTGTCTATCGTCATCTGCCGTAATCTCGTTGCTCAGCAGAGATCTGGGCCTTGCCATACTTGACGAACGTACATCTCGTCTGTGATGGGCAGCGTCATACGAGCTGATTGAATGCGGCGTTGCTGTCGTTGACGGCACTGAACTGATCGTCGCTCCTCGTGGACGACCTGCGCGGATCGTACCACTTGGTCCAAGCGTAGTGGTCACAGGAGAGGCTGATCGTGGACTGTTGGAAGCCGAGGATGGGCGCCAAGTGGTGCTGTTGTTCAGAGGTCCAGACGCGTCAGGGGTAGGTGGGATCGGCGCGGTGGGCGATGGTCTGGCAGGAGGTAGGACGAGACTCCGTCGCCTCTGCTGAGACGCCTCAAGTGCAGAACTACTCATTGCGAAGCTTAAATGGCCATTGCAATGCACATTCTTGTTGTTTGTTGTTGACGACAAGAAGTAGGTAGCCTTAGCAACTGCCGCCCATAGTAGATGCCCAGACGACTAACTCACCGTACAAGCTGTGTTGCTCTCTTGTTCCGTGCGCGTGCAGCATGCAGTTGACCAGCGTTGCTTTCCCGTCCTTTTTTTCCGGGTCGGCTTAATCTGAGCAGTACGCGTTTGTCGGCGAGCAAAGTGTCAGTGTCAGAATTGCGCGTTATACAACGAATTGGGGACCAGCAGTGTAAGAGCAAGCGTGTAGGAGTTCAAAATGTATCACAGATAGACTTTGGAACAGATGTCGAATCCGTGTGAATGGAGCACGACTGAGGACGGGATGATAAGAGCATGTGATAGCCAATAGTGAGATCGGGTAGGGGTCTGCAGATCGTACTGCACGGATAAAAGTCATCGCTATGTTCGACCATTCGAAACAACGAAATATAATTGAACGTTCGCCATAGCTACTTAGTAAGCAAGGCCCAACCAGCCGCGCACGGACGCGTTAGTATACGAACTTCTTTCCTCCATCACCACAACAGCATGTCAGCATGAGCAGCGCATCAATAGCCCGACAGACGTTCGAGCTGGCCAACGATGTGGTCGAGCTGGATGCTCACTCAGACAGCATATTCGTCTACGATGATTTGGAACAAGCAAAAATTCGCAACGAGGCTCCATGGAAGAAAGAGTAGGTTTGATAGCCATGGCTGAGTCATCTTCGTTGTGTACTGGTAAGCTGACCTCACACCCACACCGCAGCCCAAACTTCTTCCAGCGTGTAAGGATCTCATCCGCAGCGCTGATCAAGATGATGATTCATACCCGCGCAGGTGGCATATACGAGGTCATGGGCACTATGACAGGCAAGGTGGACGTGCAGACCAGGACGATCTACATCATGGACGCTTTTGCCCTCCCTGTGCAGGGAACAGAGACACGCGTAAACGCCGGAGACGAGGCCTACGAGTTCATGGTAGAATGGCAAGAGAGCAGCAAGAGGGTGGGAAGATTGGAGAATGCCATTGGCTGGTATCACTCTCATCCTGGCTACGGTTGCTGGCTCAGTGGCATCGACGTAAACACGCAAATGACCAATCAACAGTATCAAGATCCGTTCGTTGCCGTCGTCATCGATCCTAACCGTACTATCTCAGCGGGTCGCGTGGATATCGGAGCTTTCCGTACCTATCCTCCCGACTATAAGCCCTCAGTTGATGGCCCCTCCTCTGAGTATCAATCTATTCCGCTGAACAAGATCGAGGACTTCGGAGTTCATGCCGATCGGTATTACCCTCTGAAAGTGGAGCACTTTCGTTCTTCTCTTGACAGCCAACTACTTGATATGCTGTGGAACAAGTACTGGGTCTCGACACTGGCACAATCACCCGTTGTCGTGAATCGCGCGTTCGCCGTTGGCCAAATCAAAGATGTCGCCGAGAAATTGAAGCGAACCGAGGCAAGTGTGGTGCGCAGGGCTGGAGGTCTATCGTCTAGCATGGGCGCACTCGGCCCTGTCATGGCGAGTAGCAGCGCTGGTGGAGGCAATAGCGGGTCGATTGGCAGTCCCACGCATCTGAATGGCAGCGCAACAGGTCGAACGCACCCCAAAAATGACACTGATGAAAGCGCCAGTCGAAAAGAGAGAGCGCAGATGCTACTGTCCGAGCTTCGAAAACGTGAGCAAGAAGCACCTCTTGCCAAAGCCGCGCAAGACGGTCACAAGATTTCACTCGATGCACACAACGGACTCGTCAGTCAGATTCTGAAGGACTCTCTATTTAATCGTGGTAACTCCAACGCTTGCCTTCCCTCATCGTCCTCTCCTTCATCGTCATAGCTGTAATTTTATTCAGTGTCACCTAAGCTCTTTACTCCTCCACATCAGCTAGAGCGGCGTCATCGTCGTCCGACTCATGCCGCTCATTTATGCGGTATGCTGTTGTAATCGACTCTCGCGCCGTTGTGTCGGCAGTAGTCGATTGACCCTCATCGAAATCCTCTCCTCCTGCCTCCCCTTCCTCAGCCTCACCGATATCACTGACGTAGTATTCCGAATGTGAGTCAAGTGCGCTTGCTGCATCGCTACCTGTCACGTCCGTGCCAACATCTGTGGTTGGAGGTGTGGGCATGCCGCTTTGACCTCGATTGGCATTCGCACTACCTTGCCGTCTTGCACGCAGTATCCAAGTCTGTCTGTGTCCATCTGCAGTATCTTTACTGAAGCTGGCACATCCGTGCGTGCGAGCTAAGCAGTGAATGATCAGCCGTAGGAACGGATCGGTCACCGACCAAATCATGTTGTGATCGTTTCGGCCGATTTCCCACAACGTCCTCGACTGGCGTGATTGCTCATCTTCGCCATAGTCAGCTTCCGGTCGAATAAGCGGTAGAGATTGTTTGCATGACGGTGTAGCGTGTACGAAGACGTCCTGTCGTAGCCAGCTTTCTATGTGGGTTTCGACCTGCCTAGCGAAGGCCTGGGCGGGCGTACATACGGTCTTCACTTGACCATCTTGTGGCTTAGGACCAAGTGGCTGCACGCCCACCCGATGTTGTAAGAACCAATTCGCATCGGAGAGTCCCATAGTAAATGCACCGAACTCGGACGATCGATCCGGTACGTCAATATTTCTACTATCTGTCCGACGGAAGAATTCTCTTTTGAGCTCGGGAGGTAAGGGGAAGCTGGGCAGCCTTTCATTGTGCTTTAGCGAAAAGTCTCTCACAGTAGGGCGGACGACGTGGGGATTGCTTGCGAGACGGGCATTGTCCCTTCGCAGCTGTTTCCGCCTTCCGACGCCCCTGACGGATTTGGGATTGACTTGCTGGAGTGGAGTAGTGGTGATGGTAGGAATACTGGGTCCAGGCAAGCTTTGAGACGGGGTCGTCGGATGATCCAGACCAAGGACTGCTGTTCTCGCTCTGTCTGCTACGGAGTCTCCTTGTGTCGACATGTGTTATTCAGGGCGATGTTGGTTATCCGATGCACGCATAGAGATGCTGCAGCACCGTGTATTTCATAAGGATGTTAAGATGTCTTTGTAAGCATCGGTGATAATGAATGGCGCAAAAAATACTCGACGAGGGCCAGAAATGCGCGTTCGAGTCAGTTCTTCTTGCACCGGAACCAGGAGGACTGGCCTGAGCGAGTCACACCTGTCTTCCCTTCCATCATTCAGTCATCGATGACAAAACCAGTCATGTCTGCAGCACACGCACAAGCGTTCCATCGTACGTCGATGGGCATCTCGCCCCCTCAAGCCGGATCGTTCGCTAGCATGATGGCCACACAGGAGCATCATAGACAGAACAGCCTGAATCAGCAGCAGCTTAACGGCTTATCAATCTCTCCTAGCTCGCCCGTTCACGTTCCCAGAACACGCGCTGTGTCGATCCCTGGTGCACCGAAGTCTTCTATTGCCCGTCTTCTGACACCTTTCGACTTGGGTGAGATCCGAATCTTGCTATTAGAGAACGTCTCTCAAGGCGCTGTCGACACCTTGCGTCAACAGGGGTACCAGGTCGACTTCCACAAGGGAGCTTGGAGTGAGGACGAGCTGTGTGAAAAAATCGGACAGTACAACGCCATCGGTATTCGTAGTAAGACCAAGCTGACCGCCAAGGTCTTCCGCCGAGCTCACAAGCTTTTAGTCGTCGGTTGCTTCTGTATCGGAACCAATCAGGTTGACCTGGATGCTGCTGCCAAGGCCGGTGTCGCTGTATTCAACTCGCCTTTTGCCAACTCCAGAAGCGTGGCTGAGCTGGTCATCGGGGAGATGGTCGCTCTCTCCCGACAACTTCTAGATCGTGGCCAGGAGATGCGGAACGGAGAATGGAATAAGGTCTCCAAAGGATGCTACGAGATTCGCGGTAAGACTTTGGGCATAGTAGGATATGGTCACATCGGCAGTCAGCTGTCTGTCTTGGCCGAATCTATGGGCGTTAGTGTCATCTACCACGACGTGCTGCCCTTGATGCCTTTGGGCATGGCTCGTCAAGTGCAAAGCCTACAAGATCTTCTAAACCAAGCCGACTTTGTCACTCTCCACGTTCCCGAGCTCCCGGAAACTAAGAACATGATCAGTCACGCCGAGCTTGCGCAGATGAAGAGGGGCGCATACCTCCTCAACAACGCACGTGGAACTGTGGTCGACATCCCCGCCCTCATCGACGCCCTGCAAAGCGGTCATTTGGGCGGCGCTGCCATCGACGTCTACCCTCGCGAGCCTGCCGGTAACGGAAAAGATAACTTCAGTGACACGCTCAACGGCTGGGAGTCGGAATTGCGCAAGTGTCCCAACACTATCCTCACTCCTCACATCGGAGGCAGCACCGAGGAAGCACAGCGAATGATCGGCTTCGAGGTGGCCAACGCACTGACGCGCTACATCAACATGGGATCCACCCTTGGTGCTGTCAATTTCCCCGAAGTGGATCTCCGAGTCATCACAGAGGCCGACGACAGCCGTGTGATTCGGATCTGTTACGTGCATCAAAATCAACCCGGTGTCTTGCGCGCCATCAACGAGATTTTGGCGCCGTACAACGTCGACAAGCAACATACCGACAGCCACAAGGACACCGCCTACCTCATGGCGGATATCTCCGGTGTGGACGATAACGATGTTCGAAACATTTACGAGCGCATCTCCAAGACGGACAACAATATCCTCACCCGCCTGTTGTCGTAGGCTCTACCACATCATCCATATTCATGTACCAATATCTCCTCTCCACAGTGTATTAAGAGCATTCAACAATGCTACCGCACCTTCTACAACACTATTATAGACGTCGAAAGTAAGGCCTGGTGGCATTCGTCTGCCTTGGCTGCGAATTTCAATCAGATTACACACGAATGGTACAGCACACAGGACTGATCGAGTGCATCTCATAGACCGCACACTTTATCCACGCCACAGGGGAAGTCGACAGGCAGTTTAATTTTAGACGCGTGCCTCTAGCCTTGAGGACAGGCCCGACGCACCAGACCAGACGATGAACCGTAAATCTACAATGCCAAACTTCCATGCTAGCCACCACTTCAGGATCATGTTTGGCTTCAACGAGACGCCTGTCAGCGTTGATTGGTCCTTCTACGGCGGAGCAGAGACGCTTCCGCCGTCCATGCGTCGGCGTAGAGGCGTGAAGAGCGTGTCGAACGAAAAGTGCAAGGAGGATGGCAATATAGGGTCTTCATCGTCTTCTCTGTCTTCTTCATCCTCCTCCTCCTCCTCCTCAACATCAGAGGTGGATACGCATAGCGACGAGGGTGCGGAACGTTCTAGCGATTCATCAGTCTATGGGGACGACGCTCCAGGCCATGCCTGGGCTCCAAAGTATAGCGTGGAGCCACAGAACCCCGGAGATTTTCTATGGCTGTTGACCGAAGAGCCGCATCGAACACGTAGAATGGCCATCATCAAGGCTCATCCCGAAGTGAAGAGTTTGATGGGTCATGAACCTTTGACAAAGTACGTCTCCTTTGCCGTGGTCTTGCTGCAGCTCAGTATTGCCATAACGATGGCCAGGCTACAAGTCCACCCACTCGATTGGCGATTTCTTCTTGCGGCATACGCTATCGGCGGTACAGCGAATCAGAACATCTTTCTAGCCATTCATGAAATCACGCATAATCTTGCTTTCCGAGGAATCTTGGCAAACAAGTTGTGGGCGATCTTTGTCAATGCGCCGATCGGAGTTCCGTACGCGATGATGTTCAAGCGCTACCACATCGAGCATCACAAGCATCTTGGTGAGGAGGGGATTGACACGGACCTGCCAACAAAGATCGAACTCGCATGTTTGAGAAACGTACTAGGCAAGGCGTTCTTCGCTACCTTTCAGATCTTCTTCTACGCACTCCGACCTGGCTTCGTACGAACCCAGCGTTTGACACGGTATCATCTGCTCAACATCACATTCCAATTGGCGCTGGACGCCTTGCTTGTTCGTACGTTTGGATGGTACACAATCTTCTACCTGCTGGAGAGCAGCTTCTTCGCCGGCAGCCTTCATCCTTGTGCGGCCCATTTCATTGCTGAACATTATATGTTCGGTGGTATTCAACAAGAGACCTGGAGTTACTACGGACCTCTCAACGTCTTGGCGTACAACGTCGGCTATCACAACGAGCATCATGACTTCCCGAGTGTACCCTGGACGCGTTTGCCGGCACTACGCAAGATGGCTCCGGAATTTTATGATGTTCTTCCCCATCACACCTCTTGGCCGCTTGTCACACTGCAGTTCATCCTTGGCGAGGACAGCGGTCTTTTTGCACGGATCAAGCGCCGCACAACCGGCAACGAAAGCTCAAAAGCAAGCTCATCAAGCATTGGTGAAGGCAATGCTCTCGAATGAAGTGAGACAAGGGTATCAACGTATGAGATTATGATGTAAAAGTACAACGGATAGAAGTCATGACACCGTCAATTACGTTCTATGATCTGCTGGCGACGTAGCGAATGTCCACCAGTCGGTCCCGACCGGTGTGGTTACGTCATTGGCTGCGGGCATTGAAGTGGCGATTGTGGCGGGAGACTGCGTGTCAACGACTGAAGCAGCCTCGTGACTCTGGGGTGTTCCCGGAGGAGCCGCATTTCCTGGCCTGCGCGTGAGCTTGCGACGTTTGAGCGGGTAAGAAGGTCCTACGATCGCGGCTGCTAACGGCGAAGAGGCGGTTGCGGAATCAGTAGCAGCAACGATTGCGCTTGGATTGAATATGCTTTGAGAGGGGATGCCGCCGCCGGCACTGCTTTCGTGCTGACTGGCGGTGAGATCGGCAATCCAGTGTGCCGTGCTCGTACTGGCAGCACCACCGTGATTGAGAAGGGCATCCATGGCTGCGTTGACAGCTGCTTGATCGGCCAAGTCTTCTGAAGGACCGGCAGCGGCAAGCAGAGCAGATGAGACGTCTATCGTAGGTTGCGGGAGATTCTGACAGCAGTTTTCACCCCATGCGCCCATTGGACAGACCTGACTCTCCCATAAGGCTGAAGGAATGTGAATCTCCTCGTCTCTTTCTGCACTCATCTGCGACAGATTGTTCGCCATTAGTGCTGCTTGATGTGCGTTGACGTTGAAGCCAACAAATTGTTGCTCCTGTTGCGGGTGCGCCAAGGTGGAGAAGAGAACGTCGTGATGGGCGTGATGGGAAGTACCCTGATCGGGCCGAGGAAGGTGTTGATGGACATGGTGATGGAGCGATGCCGATGAATGCGTGTTCGATGTTGCACTGTGTTGTGGCGTACCCCCGTAGGTAGCGAGCGCGTTGAGATGATTTGACATGGACGGCAGACCGTTGATACGTATCGTCTGATGTTCTCCAATGACCTCATCCGCTCCACCAGGTGAAGACAAAGCGTGCGTTTGGGTGATCTGCTGCGAGCTGAAGCGTTTGCGATCGTCGCATCGTGAACGCCTTTTGATGGCGTCCATGCGCATTGTGACGGGTCGATGTGCGTTGTGAAGCTTGAAGTAGAGACCACAGGCATTGCAGATAATCCTGCCGTCTGCATCTTTTCGCCAAAGAGGGGTGGTCGAGGTACCACAGTTAGCACACGTGGCGCCCGCGTGTATGCCGATCCATTCGTCTGTCTTGTAAGCGGATGACGGCGAACAGGGCTGATCTTGCATTGCCGACGAAGTCGATAGAGAAGGCGACTGTTTGAGTGCGCGACGATCACTTCGACGCTTCTTCTTCAATGCACGCGGCCGAGGCGTCTTATGGAGCTTCTCATACAGACCGCAGGCGTTGCATTGCAGCTCAAAGTTCGCATCTCTTCGCCAGAGCGGAGTGGATGTGGCACCACAATTGACGCATTGCGGTCTGTCGCGCTTGTCCTCTTCAACGACTTCTTCAGCTCGCACAATACCCACTTCATCATCGTTTTGTGAGCCATAGTCACTTTTCCTGTCGTTGACATCTTGCGAAGAAGTGCTCCCGCTTCCAAGCTCGTCAGCATGCTCTGTGCGCTTCTTGTCGTCATCACCATGCATGCCGTTCGACGTGACTTTCGTGATGCCGCCGGATTTGAGATCGGACAACATGGCCAAGAGCGATCCGCTCATCTCCACACCCTGCTCTCTCAGCTCCGCCTCAGCTGCTTCGATCTCCTCCAAGGACCAGGTTGACCGCATCTGTTTGGTATCGTGTTGTAGTGTCTGCTCGTCCGAGGATGATGACGTCGAGACGCTGTTCAATCGTTGTCGCTGTCGCTGCATCCGCGCAACGTGTTCTTGCTGCGTTAGTCGCCAGCATACAGGTGGAGACGAAGTCTTTCGCTTTACGGGTTGAGAAGCTTTCTGTGAGAGGCTCGATGATGTATGCGAGCCTGTGCTCGAACCCCTTGCCGTCTCGGCAGATCCTTTTGAGCAATTGTCTTGCTCTGCTTTGACTAGAACAGTGGGCTTTTGCGAGGCACGATTGTCCCTGATGCGTGTTCGCATCACGGCTCGATGTCGTAAGGCGTCTATTTGATCTGTCCATCGAAATTCTGGCGTGGTCAACTGCTTCAATTGACGCTTACGACCGTCTTCCATACGGAGAGAGATCTTGGACGACAACGCGTTGAAAGAGCGTTGGTCGTCGTCCAGGGTGAGCCGACTAGAACTGGCGGTTGCGGTGGACGGTGTTGTCATAACGTCGCGGACATGCCACAATCTCCATGCCATGTTCTCTATTCGTTCTCCCTGCTCTAAGAAAGTGGCGACCTTACTGCTCACCCGCCATGTCGTGTGCAACGAGGCTTCATCGGTCAGCCTTCCGAATACACCAAATGGCTTACCGCCCTTGGACTTGAGCGCGATCGGCGGTGATGTGCCATTGTCAGCCATTGCGCCGATCATTGACTCTCCACCCATCAAAGCCGGCTGTGATGGCCACGGGTCGTCTGGCTCTCTGCGTAACCTCTAAAAATTCTTCACTTCTCGGTCTTGCAAGTGTCGAACAGAAGATTTACCGCGGGTACGACATACTCACCATACAGAGTCATTACCGAGCATAGCAATTTTGCCTTTCCAATGTGCTTGGCATGCAGCGTTCCAAAATTGCCTAAGAGTAGCCCACTGATAAGAATCATCTTCCATCAGATAAAATTGTCGTACGGCTTTGGTTGCACGCGTCAGATTGGCAGTTCGTATGACGTGCTAGGGATTGGCGCTGAGAGCACGTGATCCTTCGGCAAGGCAATCACATTCATACTGAGTGCGATCGACCTCGACGGAAAGTCCAATTGTGGTTGTAAGGATCAGGCGACAAGGACAGCGAGAGCATCGTTACCATGCACAAGATATTTGTATTGTGTCTGACTCAAAATTGAGTGTGTATGAATGTGTTATGAATGTGTGCCAGTCGGTCGACCATCGCAGCCCGTCCCTTCCGCACACCGGCGCAAAGGGATCAAGATGAAGATGAGGAACGACAGGTCACGAAATTGTACAAGTAGTGATGCGACATCCACGAAGGACATCGTATGACAAGATAGTTGCGTGAACGAGGAAGGGCCGAACATATGCATACATGTCGTCCACTCCGATCACAGACGACGACCACGGCGACCACCCTTGCGGCGGGTCGAGTCGGAGGGGTGTCCGGTAACGTCTTCAAGACGTCCGATCTTCAAGCCAGCACGGGCAAGGGCTCGTAGCGCGGATTGGGCACCAGGACCGGGGGTCTTGGAGCCAGTGCCGCCAGTGGCACGCAGACGAACATGGAGAGCGGTGATGCCGACCTCCTTGCATCTTGCGGCAACGGACTGAGCGGCCATCATGGCGGCGTAGGGTGACGACTCGTCACGGTCGGCCTTGACCATCATACCACCTACGAAAAAAGGAAGCAAGGATTAGCATCTTGGAGGTGCTGTCGGTCAACTGCACTACGCACCTGTAACGCGGCTGACAGTTTCCTTGCCGGTAATGTCGGTGACGTGAACGAATGTGTCATTGAATGAAGCAAAGATGTGCGCAACTCCCTGTCGAAACGAGAAGAGGTTGAAGTTAGTGAATGCTCGCACATACGCAAAATGAGGTGGACAACAGTGTCGGTGCAAGACTTCGTTCGTATGGCTATGACCCTTTGAGCAAGCCACGTGAACGTGCCTCTGTCGTAACAACATCCTCCCCCCACCTGTCCTTACTGAAGAGCAATACTCACGAAGACTTGTGCGCCATCGACCACATCGGGGCCGAGCGAGGTGCTCTCTTGCTGTGCGCGGACCTTAGGAGCCATCTGGAACAGGCAAGAGTGAATCGCAGAGTAGAATGGACGACGAGGAGACAAGATCAGTTGAACTCCGATTAGACTGTATGGATCCTTCACACACCTTGTCGAAATCGTATGGACTGCAAGAAGGAGTTGTCTGTGTATCGGTCTCGCAGCTGTAATTGATTTCCACTTCCAGCCGTAAAGCTATCGCCCAGCTTCACTAAGTTCTTTCGCAAGCTGACTCACGGCGCGTTTCTTATGGTTGCACGTTTGCCGGGTACGCGAAACCTATTCAAATTGAATCGCGTACTGCCTTACTGCGTACTGCCACGCTGCGGGTAAGAAAGTATCACGTGTGATCCGTAATACTATCATTAAATTATTTCCCGTTTTCTAATACAAACACGTGTTTTCTCGCTTAGACTAGGAAAACCGTAGCAGCAGCAGAATGTGAAGCTTAGAAGTGCGTGCTTAGTAGGGAATTGAGGTAGGATTGCAACAGCAGCTCTCAGTCTTTTTCTCACCATCGTCATCACATAGTCGACAATCATGGCCGCTGCTGCTCGTCCGACTGTGAATGTGCGCGGCGCTGACGGCAAGGCAGCCTCTTCGCTGCCTTTGCCCGCCGTCTTCACCGCTCCTATCCGTACCGATGTGGTAGAGGCTATCCACAAGAACATGGCCAAGAACAAGCGTCAACCTTATGCCGTCTACAAGGATGCCGGTAAGGAGAACTCTGCCCATTCTTGGGGTACCGGTCGTGCCGTCGCACGTATCCCCCGTGTTGGAGGTGGTGGTACCCATCGCAGTGGTCAGGCAGCCGGCTCCAACGCTGCTCGTGGTGCGTGGATGTACTCGCCCACCAAGGTTTGGCGCCGTTGGTTCGTGAAGATCAACCAGGCTCAGCGTCGTTACGCCACCGCATCTGCTCTGGCCGCTACCGCAATGCCCAGCCTGCTGCTTGCACGAGGACACCGTGTCGAAGAGGTTGATGAAGTCCCGGTTGTCATCAACGATGCCGCCGAGTCGCTCACCAAGACCAAGGAGGCAATTGCTTTGTTGCAAGCCGTCAAGGCTTACCCTGACGTGCTCAAGGTATCCAACTCCCGCAAGGTCCGTGCTGGTGTGGGCAAGTCCCGCAACCGCCGTCACAAGCAGCGTCGCGGACCCCTGGTGGTCTACAACGAGGACAAGGGTATCGTCAAGGCTTTCCGTAACCTCCCCGGTGTAGAGATCGTTAGCGTGCACCGCCTGAACCTCTTGCAGCTCGCTCCTGGTGGCCACGTCGGCCGCTTCTGCATCTGGACCGAGAGTGCATTCAAAGCGTTGGACACCATCTTCGGCACGTACGACAAGCCTTCGACCGTCAAGAAGGGCTTCACCCTGCCCACCGCCAAGATCTCGCAGACTGACGTCACCCGCATCATCAACTCGTCTGAGATCCAGAGCGCAGTGCGCCCCGTCAAGAGCGGTGCCATCACCAAGCGTCCCTTCACGCAAAAGAAGAATCCTCTGGTCAACCGTGGTGTTCTGTTCCGTCTCAACCCCTACGCCCAGTCGGCCATCCGCGCTGCCAACCGTACACAGAAGCAGCACATCGACGGCAAGATCAAGACGAACAAGCGGGAGAAGAAGCTGTCTGCCAACGGCGAATTCTTGGAGCGTCTACATGCTCCTTAAGCAAAAGCAAGGACGGTCACTCGCTGTCATGTACTTTTTACCACGTCGTTGCCATCTCATACATTTGATCGAAGAAGTTGGGATAGTGTGTGTGTGTGAGAGAGAGAGAGAGAGAGAGAAAAGAAAAAGCGAGGAGTGATCTCAAAAGGGTGCGAGTACGAGGAAGTGATCTGGGCGTGCTAAAGAACGACTCTATTAGAGCGTGCATGAGACCTACGCGATACATCACAGCAGCTCTGCTAGAGTCCAGCTTATCTATACCATCACACCAACGTACCAGTCATCATCGACGTCCGACTTCCTCTTTCCGCCAATTCGACTGATCGACCCGGCCGACTGTTTGGCGGCATTTCTATTGGGGAACCCCAACGTGCCACGCCTTTTGGCTATACGTTTCGACGTTTAAAAATGAGCTATAGCTGCTTAGATCGTTTAGCGCAATCTTCTACGAAACGTCTATGAAACAAGCCCAACACTTTTTCAACTTTTAACCGTAGATGCCCGTGCGCCGGTTTTAGACGCGACACTATGCGTATGCCCAGTTTGAATCGATTCGACCCCAATCCCAAATCGTTTTACCCGTGAGCGCGAAAGCCAGAAGGTCTAAGATCGGTGTGACAAGATCGAGTTTTAATAAGAAGCAGCATGAGCTCCTTCTTGGTTCTCCTCTACATCATCTTCTCTCCGCAATGTCGTCGAAGGCCATTCGAGAGTTTGACGCAAAGCTCTTGGTTAACTACTGGTTGCCCAGGGCACCATTGGCGCATGCCTCATGCAGCGTCTCTTCGCAATTTAAGGCCCCTGCTCCCAAGGTGGCTCAAGTTTCCTGGGACCCTGCCACGAACACCTTGACGCCTGACGAGGCTCTGCCAGGCTGGGTGCACAACACCAAATTGGTGGCCAAGCCCGACCAGCTTATCAAACGTCGCGGTAAAGCAGGTCTGTTGAAGTTGAACTCGGACTGGAAGGATGCAAAGCAATGGATTGCCGAGCGTGCAGGAAAGCCGCAGAAGGTGGAGACTGTGACCGGCACACTGAACAACTTTATCGTCGAGCCATTTGTCCCTCACCCTGCCAACACGGAATTCTACGTCTGCATCAACTCTACCCGCGAAGGAGACTGGATTTTATTTACGCACGAAGGTGGTGTTGATGTTGGTGACGTGGACGCCAAGGCTCTCAAGCTTTTGATTTCGGCGAACCCTGACGATCCTTTCCCCACCCGTGAACAATGGACGTCGACCCTGCTGAAGGGCGTCACCGATGCCAGCAAGAAAGAACTCTTGACCGACTTCTTGATCCGCTTGTACAGCGTCTACGTTGATCTCCACTTTGCATACCTGGAGATCAACCCGTTGGTCTGCCTCGACGACGGCACGATCACCTACCTTGACATGGCCGCCAAGCTTGATCAGACGGCTGATTTCATTTGTGGACCCAAGTGGGCCGTTGCCCGTGACCCGTCGATATACATGGGTCTGACGAACGGACACGCTACTTCCAGTAAAGGAGAGGATCGTGGGCCGCCCATGTACTGGCCCGCTCCCTTTGGTCGTGATCTTACCAAAGAAGAGGCATACATTGCCAAATTGGACGCCGGCACAGGTGCTTCGCTCAAGCTGACCGTTTTGAACCCCACGGGACGTATCTGGACCATGGTTGCAGGTGGTGGTGCTTCGGTTGTGTACAGTGACGCCATTGCTGCTCACGGATTTGCAAATGAGCTCGCCAATTACGGTGAATACTCTGGTGCACCTACAGAGGCCCAGACGTACGAGTACGCCAAAACTCTCCTTGACCTCATGACCCGTGGCCAACCTCATCCGGATGGCAAGCTGCTGATCATCGGTGGAGGTATCGCAAACTTCACCAACGTAGCTGCCACCTTCAAGGGTATCATTCGCGCACTCAAGCAGTACCAACAAGCTTTGGTCACGTACGGCGTGCGCATCTTCGTCCGTCGTGGTGGCCCTAACTACCAAGACGGTCTGCAGGCCATGCGTCTGCTGGGTGAGACTCTCGGTGTGGAGATCCAGGTCTTCGGACCTGAGACCCACATCACGCAGATCGTTCCTCTGGCTCTCGGTTTGATCAGCAAGGAAGCTCTTGACATCACCGCCAAGCCTGCGCTGCCGAGTGGTGCTCAGACACCCCAGCCGGCCAACGGCGATGCTGAAGAGCACAAGCCAACCGGCACGGTGAACTTCGAGACGGGTGAGCGCACTCAACCCCAAGATCAGATTGTCACGTTCGACCCCGTCACCGGAGCACCTCGTCGTCCTGACTACCTTCCTTTCGACGAGAACACCCGCGCTCTCGTTTACGGTCTCCAACCGCGTGCTATTCAAGGCATGCTCGACTTCGACTTCTCGTGTGGCCGTAAAACGCCCTCGGTCGCTGCGATGATCTACCCGTTCGGTGGCCACCACATCCAGAAATTTTACTGGGGTACCAAGGAGACCCTGTTGCCCCGTCTACACCAGCGTGCAGGAGGCTGTTAAGAAGCACCCTGATGCCGACGTTGTAGTTAACTTCGCATCTTCGCGCTCCGTCTATGGCTCTACGTTGGAGATTCTTCAGCTCCCCCAGATTCGAGCTTTGGCCTTGATCGCCGAGGGTGTGCCGGAGCGTCACGCCCGTGACATCTTGCATCGCGCCAAGAAGGCCGGCGTACTGATCATTGGACCTGCCACTGTTGGTGGTATCAAGCCCGGCTGCTTCCGTATCGGCAACAGTGGTGGCATGATGGACAACTGCATCAGCTCTAAGCTCTACCGCCCTGGTTCGGTCGGATACGTGTCCAAGTCCGGTGGTATGTCGAACGAACTGAACAATATTCTTTCACTGACATCCAACGGCACGTACGAGGGTATCGCCATCGGTGGTGATCGCTACCCAGGCACTTCGTTTATCGACCACATGCTTCGCTACCAGAAGGACCCGAACTGCAAATTTATGGTTTTGCTCGGCGAGGTAGGTGGTGTGGAAGAGTACCGGGTCATCGAAGCAGTCCAACAGGGCATCATCACCAAGCCCATCGTTGCCTGGGCTATTGGCACGTGTGCCAGCATGTTTGCCACCGAGGTGCAGTTCGGACACGCAGGATCTATGGCCAATTCTGACTTGGAGACTGCAAAGGCGAAGAATGCAGCGATGCGCAAGGCCGGATTTCTGGTTCCCGACACCTTCGAAGAGTTGCCCAACGTGTTGAAGGCCACCTACGAAAAATTAGTCGCCAACGGCAGCATCGTTCCTAAGCCCGAACGTCAGCCCCCTGCAATCCCCATGGACTACAAGTGGGCCCAGGAACTTGGCTTGGTCCGCAAGCCTGCCGCTTTCATCTCTACGATCTCTGACGAACGTGGAGCCGAGCTGATGTACTCTGGCGTCAAGATCTCCGAGGTGTTCGAGTCCCAGATGGGCATCGGCGGTGTCATCTCGCTGCTGTGGTTCAAGCGTCGGCTACCGCCCGTGTACACCAAGTTTATGGAGATGGCCATCATGCTTTGCGCCGATCACGGTCCCGCGGTGTCTGGTGCGATGAACACGATCATCACCTCGCGTGCAGGCAAGGATTTGGTCTCGTCCCTGGTCTCTGGTCTGCTCACTATTGGTGACCGCTTCGGTGGTGCGCTGGACGGAGCTGCGCGCACTTTCTCTTCAGGCATCGACCGTGGCTTCACCGCTCGTGAGCTGGTTGATGACGCACGCCGCAATGGTATCCTGCTGCCGGGTATCGGACACAAGATCAAGAGTGTCACCAATCCCGACTACCGAGTGCAAGTGGTCAAGGACTACGTGTTGAACAACTTTGAAAGCCATCCTCTGCTGGATTACGCTCTGGCCGTCGAACGCGTTACCACCCAGAAGAAGGACACGCTCATCCTCAACGTCGACGGTTGCATTGCTGTGTGCTTCGTGGACATGTTGCGCGAATCCGGCGCCTTCTCACGCGAAGAGGCAGACGACTACATCAAGATGGGCGGCTTGAACGGTATCTTTGTTCTGGCCCGCAGCATCGGTTTCATCGGTCACCACCTCGACCAGAAGCGTCTGAAGGCACCGTTGTATCGTAACGGTCCCGACGACATCTTTATCACCATGACGGAGCCTGCCCGTGTCTCTGTCGATGGTCGTCGTGCTGCCCAGTAAGGTCTCTATTTTCAGATGTATGTCACCTAGTATCCGATTAAAACGCTCTATTCCTACATTATTTAGACCAGCTCAACGAGTCTGTGCAGATCTTCATACGCCATACCGTCTGTCATGGATCGGCGCATGTCGGTTTTTATATGACGAAGGTTCTTTATTTTCCTCTTGTAGACGTCGCTGTCGGATCGACTTTCCTTCAACACCTGACGGGCTTCCTGTCGAACTGCTTCCAAAGTGCCGATCAATCGCTCGCCACGAATCTCGAGCATCCTGCATTTATGACCCTGACCGGCAGCATCTGGGCCGCGCACTTGAACGAGCAACCAGCCGCAGTCGTTGTCGACATTGATCTGCGCATTGATTGATTGATCAAAGAAGCTGGGCCATGCAATGATCGGAACTGTGGATTCACTGAAGGACGAGTAGCCGCAGTGTGATACGAACACGCCCAATGCCGGATGGCGCAAAACGGCGCGTTGATTGATCCAGGTGGTCTGATGCACGTGACCGGACGCCACCGCCTTGTTCAACTTCTCCTCGATCCAAGGAGACAAAGAGGAGAACAATTCTGCCGAGCGATTGAGTATGAAGGGGCGTCTTGATGACAAAGCTTCGTCCAACCAGGCTTCAAGGATGTCGGGGTAACGAAATGGCGCCCAGATTGTGCCCCAACTGAAAAGAATGACGGATTTGGCACCGAAAGTGTTGTGTGCTTTGTTTAGAAACGTGGTGGTGGGACATGTAATTTGGAGGTCGGCAGAAGACGGGGCAACGGTCTCCACTAATAGGTTGTCTTCGATGGCAGGGCCAACAGCATACAGCTCAATGTTGTGGTCATCCATCAGCCATTTGCGGACCATCGGCTGAATTTCCGGTTGCAGAGCATCGCAACTTGCAATAACGATACCGTTGGAATACTCAATGCATAGCTTCATTTTGTTTAAAGCCGGAATGTAAGTTCGCAGCCAGCCCACCTGACCTGGATGAATCTCATGATCGTATAGGCCATGACGAAGACCAGGGTATGGAAGCAACTGATTGACGTTGCGATTGTACATCTCATAGCAGATTTCGACGAAAGCGTCTTGATCGTGATTGTGTGACGGAAGACGCTTCAACGCCGATGCGGCTTCGATTTCGATGGCACCTTGACTAATGCTGTCCTTCTTGAACATTCGCCAAAACGAAATAAATTCGGTAGACCAGTGATAGATCTCAAGTGATGGGTCAGCTTCGTCTGGATGCTGAATGCACGTGGTTCTCACCTTTTCCGTATGCCTGTCTAGATGTTTGTCGCAATCATGTACAGACTTCAGAATCGGACCTCCGTACTTTGTTATGGTGGTGTTAGTGAGGTGACTTGCTCGATCAAAGAAAGTACTCACGATGTCTGTATGAATGATGGCGGGGCGAGGCCAATGGGTATAATCATATGTCACATCGGTCGCTGCACACTTTAAGTGTCTTTCTCCAGCGACCCTCGGCGGCTAGTACATCTTTCCAAACGTGACCAAAAGATGATTGAATCTCCATTCCAAATCGGATAGATGTCGTAGAGCCGAGTAGAAGTTTTTGATACTCTGCTGAAGCGATCAATTCCGGCGTGGCTGTGAGACCGATGATGCGTACATTTCGCATCAGCTTGTTAGCTTCATCCTGCTCCTCGCCCTCCTCCTGCAAGAGCTGAAGGATCTCTTTCGAGGCTTTGACAGCGTGGGTGTGATGGAGTAGAAAGGTAATATGGATATTACGGGAGCGGTAACGACGCAAGATCTTGGTGATAAGACCGTTGAAGTGGCGAACATGACCCCATGCGGGATGACAGAGGATCGCCCAATGTGTAAAGCTCCGAGGAGGCATGACAGGATGGTTGTTGGAAACGAGTCCGACGGGCAACCCGGCAACGGGCTGTATAATCGGCCAAAAGTATCAACCGACCATGCGGCGTGCTCGACATCTTCTCATGCATTCAAAGCGGCGGGATGAGATCTGCGCTTGCGTGTGGGGGACGTTAGCTGCTTTTGCGCTGAACATGTCTCATGAAAGTAGAGTAGTGCTTTCCGTAGTGCAAAACTAGAAAACAGATTGATTCTGATGCCGTTCCCGAACCCTTTCCCTCGTCGATGTCTTGCTCTATGCATGCATGTTCGGCGCTAAACAATTCCCCGGCAAGAAGGAAAGTGACACTGTTTCCATTTACCGCCTCGTGTTTTACGTCAAGGTGCGGTAGCGGCGACGCGCCCAAATTCTTAGCGTGTCATTTCATTGCCTCGAAACGTCGGCAGATACGCTAATGGACGCTTCTGCGCCACTGTGGAAAAGTCCCGCGGAGGCGGGTCATGGCAGCAATCTTTGGAAGATTTGCGCATCGAAGAAGGTGCAGATACGCCGATGCTGATGGGAACAAAGTTGAGATAACAATGAAAGCTTTGCTGCATGTAAAAGAAGCAGGATATCTTCGCAACATTATCGAACTGTTCGAAATAACATATAAGCAAGAGTGTACAGAAGTCGACATTCATTGCCGAATCTCATCATACCACCTCTCAATGAGCCATTCACTGTTGAAGCGCGCCGTTCTACCTGCCCTGCCTCGTAGCCCCTCCTCGGTGGCTGCGGCGCGCAGTCTAGCCTCGGTGACGAGTGCTACGCCTCCAAACGATGTAGGCTCTGCTTCAGCGATGAGGGCAGCCTCGGCGATCTTCAACAATCAAGTGCTTCATCCAGCCTCCGGCACAGCATTGAGCATGCACCAGCTCTTGCCTGCCGTACAATTCAGCACGGCAGAGTATCAGCATGCCGTACAACATCTATCTGAGAAAGGGTACGGCCATCGCACTCTTACTTGGGATCAACGGGTGGTGTGGGGCGATCACGATCAGTTTGGCCATGTGAATCACGTCCGATACGTGCAGTGGTTTGAGTCGGCGCGTGCCTTCTACTTCCACCAGATCTTTGGTCCTGACTCGATCAGGCCAGGAGGCTCAAATCTTTCGATCATCCTGGGTAATCTCAACATTCGTTATCGTCGGCCCGTGCAAGGCAACGATACGATTCTTATTGCACAAGGCGCCGTTTTTCCTCTGGAGCGCCCGGATCGCTTCGTCCTACGCGGAACTGCCTATTCCTTACAACACAGGGACGTAGTGGCCGTTGCCGATCAGAACTGCGTGGTTTTCGACTATGAACGCGGCAAACCAGTAGCTATTCCTTCCACACAGCTGGATCTCATGAAAGAATTCGCTGTTCGCAACGCCGGTGCAAAGTGACCGCCATCGCCTCAATGTACAGTACACTAGTAGCCTGCTTCCTCTAATGTCCCGATTTTAATTTGTTTGTCACCATACACGGAGCTAATTTAGCGTCGCGGGCGAATTTGAGTGGGTCCATGCAAGGCTAGCGCGTCTTGAACATCGGCGTGCTGCATGGACGAGCTAATAGCGGACAGTGTGTTCGAGACAGATAACGAAGAAAGTTGAGATCGAAGATGGGATTAAAGTCCTATACCATCACCTATGACACAAGATGAAGTACGAGTGGGAGCAGACAGCGCCGCGATCATTTCAGCGTCGAGTGGTGGGCGGTGAAAAGATGTTCGACTTCTTGGAACGCAACAATCACGGGCACGGTGAGGGCTGTCTATCAGTCATGCTAGATATCTCCTCTACGACACTCTCTCGGAGACGTCTGGAGAACAAGATGAAGAACGGGTATGCCAGATTGTATGTGCAGCATCCATTGGTATGCTGTACACTAGAGACGGAGACGATGGACGAAGAGCAATCTGATCAGGTCACATTTCTACGCTATCGGCAACCCGAGACCGCAGAGCAAGCACAGCAGCTCATTCATTCCCACATCAACTTTGTTGGGCTGGAAAATCCGGCAGATTTGCCACACTACGTGCTGAACAGACGCATCGGCGAAGGAGACAGTCGTCGTGGCACAATGTACGTCGCCTTTGGACGAAAGGAGGTGTGCGTCACCTTTCACGTGTCACACGTGGTCTATGATCCATTCTATGGCGTGCGTGCGTACAACGATCTCTTGAGGTTCATCGCTGAAGGCCGCAGTGACAAGGTAGACTTCTCTATCATGACCGACCACATCGATTTCGAGGAAATGCAGAGGAGATTGCCGATCAGCTTGGCTTTTGCCTATGAACAACAGTGCAGCCCCACCGCGGAAGATAAGGAAGCAGGAATTACACATTGGCAGGAGCTACTGGCAGACAGCGCAGAGAAGGTAGGTTTGCGCTTATTTGTGACTGATCCGATCTGACACTAGTCACGTTGTAGACATCTATTCTAATACCCTCAGACGGAGACCCGTCGTTGCGCAAGCACAAACGTTGCGTATCAAAGATGACCGTAACAGCCCGAGAGACGGCCGAATTGATCGCTTTCTGCAAGTCTATCGGTCTCCCTCTCATTTGCCTCCTGGGAGCCAGCTATCTGTATTCCATCGCTGAGATGTACGGAACGGGAGAAGCAGATGGGATTAAAGTCACCGTTCCTCTGCCTGTTCAACAATGGCTCGACGTCAACCCCAGTAAGACGCACGGACCAGTGTCATGCGCCATCATGGCAGGTCTGGTGTGGGTCAGAGTCAAGGACGCCGGTATACTGGATATCGCTCTATCACTCGGCCAAGCCATGCAAGCTCAACTTGCCGATGGGCCACATTCAGTCGGCAAAGAAGCACAAGATGCCTTGTTGGTGCCCTACTTCAACAGCGTGGCGTCGACATCGAGTGTGCAGTAAGTGTTTTTGAGGACAAATAAAAGAAAGCCACTCACCATCTCCTTCCATCAGCCTGCCGCCCGGCTTCCCAGGTCTTACGTTCGTGGGCAATGTGGCACGTGTGATCTCTCGATCGTTCAAGGATCCGACGACGGACTTTGAAATGCACGTTAAAGATGTCTACATGGGAACCAAGCCAATGACCAATCGGGCCTGGATGCTTGGTTCAATCTGGGACGGCAAATTGAGTGCAGAGGCCTACTTTGACGAAAAGTACCTCGATCAAGGGCGAATGGATCTTTTAGTTCGCAAGACAGTGGAGGGCCTGCTTGCTGTACTGCCTGCACACCACGAAGAGCAGCGCCAGAGCCGTCTATGAAGACAGGCGGTAAGGTGCGGAGAAACGCAGTAAGTTAGCTTGAAGCGTGGCACTAGCGTGTACGCCCAGGTGTGTCAGATTTCTTTTTCACGACATTCTTTTTACTTTAATTAGCGAGTAATTGATACGTTTCATGGGAACCAAGAGAGAGCATGCTGCTGTCGTGCGTGTTGCTGCAAACTTGGCTAGCGTGATTTTCAGTGTATGCCGCTACCATGCAGCGAATTGCGGGGCTTGATTATCACTACGTCGTCCGGGCCGATCAATGCACGCCAAGGTATATAATACATAGCAAATCGGGATTTCTTCCGGCGGTCCCTAACCCTACCATCTCCCCCTCCTTCAAAATGAGATTGACACTCGTCAGCCTCTTTGCCCTTTTCTTGGCCATCTCTTCCACCCTTGCCGCTCCTGCAGACCCGCTCTCTTCGCTCGTCAGGCACCCCTGGAACCGAAGAATGACCCTTTCTACACTCCACCGGCCGGCTTCGCGAGCGCCAAGCCCGGTGACGTGCTTGCCTCTCGTCCGGTGGCCGTAGCCATCTTCGGCTTGCTGCCTGAGCCTGTCACCGCTTACCAGCTCTTGTACCGCACCACTGCCATCGACGGCTCGGCGATCGCCACCGTCACCACCGTCTTTAAACCTTTCGGCGCCAAGACCGACCGATTCGTCAACTTTGGCACCGCATACGACAGCAACGGCCAGCAATGCAAGCCCAGCTACACCTACCGTCTCGGTGCACAACAAAACAGTCTGATTGTCTCCGTAGAGAACCTGATCGTTCAGCTGTATCTGGCACAGGGATACATTGTCAATTCTCCTGATTATGAGGGACCTGATGACGCATTCGGCCCCGGTCGTGTAGCCGGACCTGGCGTCTTGGACAGCATGCGTGCTGTGAAGAATTTCAGCAAGACCCTCGGTCTCACGGCCGCCAACCCTGCTATCGTCGGTGTGGGCTACTCTGGCGGAGCGATCGCCACAGGCTGGGCAGCCGGACTGCAACCCAAATACGCACCGGAATTGAATATCAAGGGCTGGGCTGCTGGCGGTGTGCCTGCAAACCTGACAAGTGTGGTCGGTCTGATCGACGGTACGGTCTTTGCCGGCTTCCTCCCCGCTGCCATCCAAGGACTGACCGAACCCTCAGCCTATAAAAACCCAATTGCAGCCTGTCATCGACCAATACGCAACGGCCAATGGCAAAGCTGCGCTGGCCTATGCCAAGACCCACTGCGCGGTCGACGACCTGGGCAAGTTTTCGTTCCAGCGCGTCCAGTCCCCCACATTCCAGACCCTAGGTGATCGTCTGCTGTACGAACCGAGGGTGGCCAGTGTGCTGGGTCAATGCACGATGGGCGTGAATGCGACAGAAAGGCCGACTGCACCCATCTTCGTGTATCACTCCAAGCCCGACGAGATTATTCCATACGCTGACACTGCATCTTTGGTAAAACGCTGGTGCGCACAAGGATCCTCGGTCAAATTCTTGACGTACGCAAACGGTGGCCACATTTCCGGTGAGATTTATGGTGCATTTGATGCTGCGGCCTACGTCAACCAGGCATTTGCCGGAACGGCGGCAACGGAAGGATGCACCAGCAGTACCACGTTGAACAATATCCTCAATCCCCTCGCGCTCGGCGCTGCTCTTGAGCCCATCTTGCTTGGACTGATCAACGCCCTCGGTCAAGCCGGTACGAATGACGCCAACATCATCAACGATCTCAACACGCTCAGACAACCGGTCTCCACAACGTCCTAATTTCGATTCTGTAGAGCCTGCTTCCTGAACGGTATGCTGATTAATGCGATGATTGCCACCACGCTCGAGAGTGCAGTTGCGAATACGATCACCGGACCCAGGCCGTGTGAGCCGTACTGTGCGTTGGCTCCCCAGATAGAAGAGGCCAGTTTGCCGATCTTGTCTTCTTTAGGTGCATCGCCGATGTACAGCACGGAGCTGACCAACGGTCCGAACACTCCGCCAAGGCCACGAATGGCCATGTACTCTAAGAAGACGGCAGAGTGCTCTGTGCCGCCGATGCGTGCCATCTCACGAGCCATGGGTGCCATAGTGCAACTGAAACCTCCGTTGAATAGTCCGTAGAGGATGGTAAACGCAGTCAGCGGTGCGATGGATCGCGCAAAGCCCAGTAACAGACCGACCAGCAGACTTCCCGTGGCCGATGCCAGGAGTACGAGCAGCGTGTGTGGTAGAATATCGCAGAGCTTGCCGGTCGTAACGTACGAGACGGCAGATGCAGCGTTGAA
>JASXTE010000672.1:0-30582 GCA_030280995.1 Hemileia vastatrix
TCTGTTCGGCTCAGCTCAGCTATCCCGTTTTATATTCCTTCTAATCTATATAATCCCTCCGTATCCTATGTTAAAACTATCATATAATTTAAAATTATATGTTACATTTTTTCAATAGTCAAATCCTAAGGCTAATCCTATCCTATTAATTAATAGGTCCTCTAATTCTAGAACCTTTAAATAGATCTGATCCCTCGGTTTGCTGCTCTGAATATCCCCCCCCTTAATATCTTTATGTTATAATAGACTATCCCATTTCTATTCTATGTCATCCTAACAAAAGTCTATTCAACCCAAATAATAGACAAGGTAAACGGATAAGAGAAAAAGGGAGGGGGGGGTGGGTTGGTCTATATAAATAGAGTATCATATCATAATATTATCATATTGCATTCCAAGTATCGACTCTGTGCAGTCTACGTAGACTTAAAGAATATCCTCTGTATTCTTTCTTTCTGTATCTTTAAATGAAGGCAAGGCTACGTCATATAATATATATATATAATAATAATAATAATATATATATAATAATAATAAGAAGGAAAGATAAGATCTTTTAAGATAAAAATAATGCCATCCTTTCAATATCAGCATATGAAGGGATAGAGAGAGGATATTTATTAATTATTATATTATTATATTATATATATCCTATATATAGATATATATATATAATATATATAGGATATAGGATATTCTAAATAGAATATAATATTCTAAAATAGAATAGAATATAATAAAATAGAATATTATTTATATAATAAAAAAAAATAGAAGATGTGATATTGGTTCTAATAGGATAGAATAAAAAAAATAATAGGAAAAAAGAAGATGATAGGATGGAGGATGATAGGATAGAAGAAGATATGATTAAATAGGATATTATATTTAGAATATAAAATATTCTATAATAGAATTCTATTTCATAGAATATAAAATTATTTACTTTATGAAATAGAATATAATAGGAGGAGGATATAGGTATTATAAAATATATATTATATATTGTATAGTAATATTCATGAATGAGAAAAACTATAGAATAGGATAGAATATTATTTTATATAATAAATATATATTTTATAAATATATATATTCAAGTCAGAGAGAGGGGCTAGCTATTATTATATATATTAATATAAAATAGACTCATATATTATAAGATAAAAATTAGAACCAGTAGCAGGTGCATGCCAATACATATATTATATATAATAAGCTGTAGCCGTGACGCTTGTACTATAATATGTATATGGTTATATATGTGAATGATCAGATATATATATAATACTATTTACATAGTGTTAATACTATGCTAGACCTAAGCATTAGTAAATACTTGAACGTAGTCTTAACTACGTCATGTTTATGTTACTATCTTTGTCTAAATGGGTGAGTGTATAAGCCAAATAAACAGTTTAAGGTATCCTATATATATGTGCTGAAGGGTAAAATATAAAATGTGAACAGGTATGAGCTAGTTTCTTCAGCAAAAGTTAGTTATTATATAGGGATATAAATCATATAAATGTATATTATTATAATAATATAGTCGAAGAGATTGAATAGGTATTGTATAGCCTAATAGAGATCAGCCGTATATACCTTTATAAGAATATATATATAGGTATAATATTAATAACAATAGATTAGCTAAGCTAAATTAGCAGTAGGGGGGTGGGGGGGGGGAGTGAATATATATTTTTTATATGTATAAAAAATAAAAAAGGATTTAATTTTAAAAAATTGTAAAGTGAATAATATATATATTAAAAAGAAATTTATAAATAAGAAATATATAAAAATATAAAAATATATATATTTGTATAGGACAGATAGAATAAAAATATGAGATAAGCAAAATCCGTATTGCCTAATAGTTAAAATATAGTATAATTAGTAGGGGGTTAAGCCCCCCCCCTAAAAGCTAGTATAGATATAAGAAGGGGGGGGGTAAGATAAGTATATGATGATATAGTTTATAGTAAAGTAGGTAAAAATATATAAGAATCAATATAATGTAATGGGGGGGTGATAATATATATTTATATTATAAATATAATATATAGTATAGTCGAAGTATGTTATATATTATTTTTAGGAAGGGGGGGTATGATAGGAAGAGGATAATAAATATCCTAAAAAGATATATATGAAGTTAAACTAGGATAGAATAACGCATGGCTAGCATAATATTTAAAATAAAACCACAAAGAATAAAATATTAGCCTCCGAGAGGATAAAGTAAAGTGTGGAGGCGAGATATAGGGTGATTCTATTTTTAGATAATTTACATGTGAAGTAAAGTAAGTTTTATATTCAGCTTCAGCCATGCTTTTTTTTAATTCTAATATAAAATATAAAACCCAACCTAAAAAGGATTCAATAGAGTAAAGGGGGGGGGGTAATGCAAAGTAATCCCTTTTCCTTTATACGAGAAATGTTTTAGGGTGTAAGCATCAGCATGTAGAGTTCAAGTTCCGTTAAATAAATATATTATAGTAGAAAGAAAGAATAAAAATGAAGTGGGATAATAGAGATGATTCGTACAAATGAAAGCAAAGCTCACGCATAAACAAAAGCAAAAGTCCAATCAAAAGAAAATAGAAAGCGAAAGCTAAAGCTAAATAGTTAGGGGGGGGGGGTGTAGTGATAATAGTTTTAATGAGTAGTTAGACAATGGATGTCTGTCGATCTGTAAAATCGATGCATAAGTGCAAAGTGAGTTCGATTCTCTCCTGCTCAATAAAGTGTATAAGTTTTATAAAAATAACGTTGCCTGTAACGATTATCTCTCATCCATTAGGGGGGGGGGGGGTGAGTAATATATATAGCATAACGATAGGGTTGAATAGAAGATAGTTGAATAGGATAGGTTTGTGTAGGATATAGTAGATAAGAGTAGTGAGTGATTTCACACGGGTATGATATAATAATAATATGTACGACAAGTGATATAGAGATTTGAATTCTACTCGTCAATAAAAGGACGAAGTGTAGATGATAATTTTGAATTTGAATGTACACGATATTCACAATCACCTGCGTCATCTCGAGGTGTAGAGATATTATATGGAGATTATATATCAAATAGTGCTAAAATTATTTTATCAGTAAATATAATAAGATAAAAATTATATAATAATATAGGATAAAAAAAAAGAAAAAATGTATATTTATACGTAGTGATGTTTAAGTAAAATCAATTATATAATAAGATAATATATGGGTGTAGCCTGCCCCGCAGGGTTTGCCCCATATTAAATGGCAGAGGATAGGGCTATATGATGAGCGATGTAGCCCCATATCAGATAGGCATGAAATATATAAAAAATGATATAAACAGATACTTTCATCAGCACAGAAAGTTCAGAAGATCAACAAATATGCGTAGTATAGTAGGAGTCAGGGTGAGTTGTTTAAAGATATAAATGCCGTAGTATTAGTAAGGGAGTGCCGTAGTATTCGTTTTGAGTTTAAGTATAATGTCGTCAGAGTAGAATATGACTATCGTGCCATACATGTAGTCAAGCTATGAGGTGTGAGTATTTATGTGAGTATAAATGAATAAATAAACATAAGCCATTATGTTATTATTATATATATATAATATATACAGTGTGAGAGTAGTTTAAATAGGGTCGGGTTCGGGTCCTCCACACTATTTAAAGGGCATGTGTCATTTGAAAGAGAATGGTATAGTAATATGATGTAATAGTAAAAAAACCTAATGTAGTGAGCTAATATAAAATGAGTGAGATAGAAGCTGTGCAATGCCAGCTAACAGTTCCTCCGGCCACCCTGCATGACCACTTGGAATGACATGCATGCTGTGAGAGAGTAAGGGGGGCTTAATCAATAAAGGTAAAGAATAACCTTTTGTTAAAAACAAAAGACAGTGGGTGTGGCATTACTAAAAATGTTATAAAATACGATACATAAAGAAAGAATACGTAAAGTAAAATTTAGATGAGTAACTAATTTTAGTGAAGTTGAGGTCAAAACTTTTTAAGTTATTAGCTTGGCTAGGTATGTTTATGCGACTAGTATGGTAGGGTGAGTAAGATGCTAATAATATAGCTGCTGCTATTTTACTTAGTAAACCTATATAATTTCATAGAATAGAACGACTCGTATTCATTCTCATTTATAATATATATATAGTACTATCTAATAGTAGATATACATTATGAGAGTAATTGAAAGGCAAGATAAAATTTATATAAAAGCATGACTATAAAATAGTCATGCTTTTATAATGTATATGGCCCCCTTATATATATATAAATAAAAATAGATAAAATATAAACAAATAAAATATTATATCAAGATATATATAATATAATATAATATTTTATTATTATATAAAAAATATAGAGTTATATATATATAAATGAAAATATAATAAATAAAGTAAGTTATATATAATCTAATATAATGATATATTATAAATAAGGGGGGGGGGGGGGGGGGGGAAAGACTAATAAAGGGTAGAGGGTGATAGAAAGATACGTAGTTAAGACATATAAGTAAAAAACCACCCTTTATGCAGTAAAAATATATGACATGTCTCCATAAAAACCAGAGCTAAAGCTATAACTAGAGGAAGTTGAGTAAAGTGGAGAGCTCAGTAAGCTTGCTAGTTAAGACAGACCTAACTAAAAAACACTACTATAATATAATAATACTAATATATGTTTCGTGAATGGCTAGTATAGGAAGCAACAGATTAACAGCACTACAAGATGAACGGCACGCAGCAAGCTTTCAGTTAACAGCATATCAAAAATAGACTAGCGAACAAGTAAACTAACTAATAAAAGGAGATAGAAGTGTTAGTGTAGTAGTAGAGTTTGTTATAAAATAATATTCAATAATAATTTTTGAAGATAAATATGTTCTACTAAATAAGAACTTATTAAGTGATAGCTATAATTTATATAAAAAAAATATAAAGATAAGAATTGCATAATCCCAATTCATAAATAGATGATAGATAAGAGATGTAAAGGCATATTGCCTAACACCTGAGTGTGGAAGATTTAAATCTCAAGAGAGTGAAGAGTCTATATAGATAGAAGATATATCAAGTTATTAATAATAAGGTATGGTAGGATGGAGAGAGTAAAAATATGAGTATGTATGGAGTAACATGAGGATATATGAAATCACATGACATTACATAACATGAGATAATATAAGCTAATGCCTAAAAGGCTGATAATTTGTAGGTATAGTGTGATGTGATATGATTAGAGTAGAGTAGAGACAAATAATAATAATGATACGGATAAAATAGGATATGCCACACGATGTAGATTAAAATATAATATAAGGGGGGGGGGGAGAATATAGCAAGTTCAATAAATAGGCTAGCTAGGTATACAAATTCCCTTCTAAGGGGAAGCAATAAATAAAAGACAAGAGATAGAAAGCATATAAGCATAATAAAGATTAGAGTAGGATAATATCATCTCATATAATGTCATTACATTTAAGATAATATCATCACAGAAAATATAATAAGATGAGATATGATAGAATATGATCCAATGGGTTCATTTTTTTTATCATCAGGCCTCACGATCCTAGTAGGGTTAGTGTATAGAGGCTTATTGTAAGGTATCGTACACCAACCGACAATAGCATCCTTAAGGTAATTAGACTATACATAGTATATGTTATAGTGTTATGTGGTGAGAGTGATCAGAAGGGATAATGTATAGGGTAAATGTTACTAAGAATATAAAATATAGAGAGATTAATATAAATAAGACTTAGAACAAACTAATAAGTGGTTATAGTCTAATGGTAAGACACTTCCACGTCATGGAAGTTAATGTGAGTTCGAATCTCATTAACCTCGTACAAAGTCAATGCTTCAAACTAAAACGCAAATATATATGGCACATTTACCCAAATATATAGACCAATACCTATATCGTAAACACAAAATATGTATTGTAGGGAAAGAGAATAAGCAGCCCTTTTTAACAGCTCACAGAGATAGAATGGGGTGGGGGGGGGGTATATAGATAGTCAGTTCAAAACTATTTGTTTAAAATAAGATCTGATAATACATCCGAGTATAAATAATTAACCTAACACGTATAAATGTGATGTGGGGGGGGGAGTGTTTTAAAATAAAATGTTCAAGTTAAGTAAGTGAGCAGTATGAGAAAGTGTGTTGATGAGGATGATTAAGGATAAAATAGGCTAAACATAAATAAATAATTTTTAATTCTCATTCTTTTTCCAATACTAATAAATTTAATTTAATAAAAATTATTATATGTATGTTTTTATATAAAAATAAATAAAAAAAATAAAAAGTAGTCAACGGTTGACGGTTAAGTAGAATGTCTGTTCTTTATAAGAATAAAATAGGGGGGGGGGGTGGGATGATAGATAATGTGAGATAGTCAAATCCCATCATCATATGATTTATAATAAATATAATAAAAAAAGTAGAATATCCGAAATGATAGGGGGGGGGGGGGGTAATTTGGATATTCTACCCTATAAATACCAAGCAGAGTTTAGATATAGATATCGATACAGATATCGATATGGTTATAGATAGATAGGATTGTTCGATCCAAAGAGGATAAGATATTAAATGAAACCTAGTGCTAGGACCATGCGATATCCAAGTAATTGCTATGCCCCCCCCTCATGGCTATAGCAGTGCGTGAACCTGAGAGATTATATAGTATATTATAATGTTCGAGACAGTATGTTTGATAATATGATAGATAGAAATATATTATAATAAAAATAAAAAATTGAGATATACCGTTTTATATGATTGATTTTTGGATGATGAGCGCCAAGCGCATCCGATCATATTTTAGAAAAGATGCAGATATAAGATAGATAAAAGTAAGGATAATCATTAATATATATAGATATATAAATAGAGCAGTATGTACAGATAAAATATGTAGCAGATTAAAAAATAAATAGGATCGTTATGGCTATTGCTATAAGGGTGAGATAAATCATTCCTCAAAATATAAATACTAAGACTCCTCAAAATATTAATATAATAATTTATTAAAAAATATGGAGGGATGGATGTGTAGTTATTATCTTATTAGATAAGATAATATTATTATAAATAATAAGGGGGGGGGTGTAGGTGAGGAGAGTATATAGGAATGAATGAGGGGGGGGGGGTATTATAATTTAATTATAAAAATATTACAGAACTGAATAGAACCAATAAAAATGACACTCAGTATTTGAATTTTCATTCTAGGTGTACTAGGTTTTATAAGAAATAGGAGGAACATTATTATGATGCTGATTTCAATCGAGCTAATACTGCTATCCTGTACACTGATGATAGTAATAAGTAGTAATGCTTATGATGATATTATAGGACAGACTTATGGAGTGCTTATTATTTCAATAGCAGGGGCGGAGAGTGCGATTGGTCTAGGTCTAGTAGTAGCATATTATAGACTAAGAGGTAATGTAGAGATATAAAATGTATATAACATCCATTTTTATTCCACTAATATCATCTCTTTGTACAGGACTACTAGGTCGTAAGATAGGAGTGACAGGAGCTAAAGTAGTATCAGTACTATATATGTTCATAAGTATGATAATGATGATGGTCATATGTTATGAGGTAGTGTTTAGTCAGAGTACGGTATATGTAGAGCTATGGAATTGGATGGAGAGTGATACACTAAGTATTCATTGAGCGTTTAATTTCGATCCGATAGCCGTAATGATACTGATAGTAGTTAGTCAAATTTCATTTGTAGTACATGTATATAGTACGTGGTACATAGCCAATGATCCACATGTACAAAGATTTATATCCTATCTATCAGCATTTACATTTTTTATGATAATTCTAGTAAGTGCTGATTCCTATCTACTAATATTTGTAGGTCAAACATTCCCGGCCTAAGTGCTGCGTGAGTGGTATGTAGTACACCACTGTATGCTGGGAACCCCTAAAGCAAATCCTATGGAACAAAACTGTATTTGGTTATAGGTATAGACATATATATAGACAGGTGAAAATAAAAGTAGATGATGACAAGGGGTGGGGGGGGGTAATCAGCAGGAAACAAACAATTCAATAAGATTGTAGGTAGTAGGATCCTCAGAGACTATACGTGGTGCAGCTATTTCCAACTAGTACAGGAGTAGCTTGAAGATATAGTCCATTCTCTAGTGAAAGCTAGAGTATTTTATCACAATGAGCACTATGAAGAGGTTGCATATCTATGTCAAGAAAAAATTCATTTGTGATTATATAGCCGCATATGGTGTAATAGGACTGACTAAGGTACCTATTTCAGTACAAGTAGGTACACTACTAGGTGATGGCTACATGCGACGGAAAAATATACGCATAAACCTGATATGACGTCTGGATAAGACGTTCCCTAAACATGAAAAACATGTGCAGTATTTTTATGATCTCTTCCAAAATATTACGCTATTTCCGCCAAAAGCAAAAGTAGTGCTCGGAATCCAGATAAACGTACTTGAAAAGTTTATAGTACTATTCGATTTATAACACGAGCTCTACCTTGTATTATTCATAACTTAGACCTATCTTATCTTCCTACTAAGGAAGGTACTTATGTTAAAACAGTACCTAAAAACATTTCCGAATTTATTACTGCACGGGGGACTAGCGCAATGGATAATAGAAGATGGGCATCTGACTATTTACAATCAAACTGTGTTTAATACAAATAGTTATACCCATTCTGAAATTATTATTCTACAAGAGGCTTGCTCTTATGCGTAATTTTTATCTTCGTACACGTACCACAGAAAAACGCCCCCGGTAAGTATCTGTGTTTTCATATTCCAGTACGACAAATTGTATCTCTGTCAACAATTGTTAGTCCGTATATGCTAGAAACTATGGCTATATTTTATTAAATAACTATCCCCTTTTCTTGTCATATGCAGAAGCTTCATAGTGCTAAATGACTACCAATACAAAAATGGGAAGGTATTGGAGTGCTTTCATATCTTCTAATTAATTTTTGATATACAAGGATTCAAGCCTCAAAGGCGTCGATTCAGGCAATAACAGTAAATAGAGTAGGAGATATATTTATTAGTATAGGATTTTTTGCATGTCTTTGAACATTTTCAAATGTAGACTATGGGACAGTATTTAGCCTAGCACCTTATATTTCAACAGTTACACTAACTTTTATTGGAATAATATTTATAATAGGTGCCATATCCAAAAGTGCACAACTAGGTCTTCATACCTGGCTAGTATCAGCCATAGAGGGTCCTACACCTGTAAGTTCAATGCTACATGCGGCGACACTGGTAACAGCGGGTATTTATCTTCTAATTAGAAGTTCACCTATTCTAGAGTATGCACCATTTGCTCTACTATGCATTCTATTCATTGGCCAGATGACTACACTTTTTGCAGCGAGTTCTGGTCTATTTCAGAATGATATAAAGCGTATAATTGCCTATTCAACGATATCACAGATGGGATATCTGGTTATAGCGGTAGGACTGAGTCAATATTCAGCAGCGCTAATACATATAGCCAGTCATGCCTATTTTAAGGCACTACTATTTATAGCAGCCGGAGGTGTACTACATGTGCGCCTTATGATGTAAGTTTGTCAAGCAGGTAAAGCCTGCCGTAATTTTCACCATATTACGACACCATCAGAGTAAGACGAGAGGGAAAGCCTCGGATTGAACATAGCATCTCTGCAAGAAGCGCTTGGTGAGGCATATAAAAGGCTAAGGAGTCTCTCATTGCGCAAGGTGTTCTTCCTATGGTTAGAGCTAGACTGTTCGAAGTCAAATTTCTAATGCTCTTACACACCAGGGAATAGCATAGCCTTTATAAGCTATTCCGAATGCAAATGGATATGAGTGAAGGATTCATTTGGGTGAACATTTCGGCATGTCTACCTATAAGGTCGATAAAGGAGATGAGTTGACAACCTAAGGGAAGTTAATCGACAAACCATGCAACTAAGGGATGGCCTAAAGAAGGCCACTTAACTAATATGGTCACAGAGCTGATGTAGTACCCGTTTGGAGTATCCAATCCATATACGAAAAAGCTAATTATATTCGAAGGGGGTAAGATCCAGCAGTCATAACCATATCCAGTATGAGATGTCACAGCACGGGTTATAGTGCAACAAATTATGTGATATGATATCAATACAGGATAGCCTAGCAAAATAAAAAAATCTAAATGGTGTAGAGAATCGTAATTTGTACGAGCTGATATGCAATCCACTATTTATGCAAATGGCGACCTATCACAATATTAAGAGTCAACGAGCTCAAGGTATCGTTAACTTTACAATGGGTTGATTTCCTTTTCAGGACCCCTTCGAAAGGGGTCCCACGCATATTACATGACGTGTGGTAGGGGGGGGTCAAATGAACTGAGACTGAGTGGAGCAAATTAAAAGAGAATCCATTCTTTAAGCTAGGTTTAAAGATGAAAAAACCAACAAAAAAGAATATGTCAACCTCTTACAATAACAGCACCACCCAGAGATAAGATAATATTACATAAAATCTGATTGTTCGCCATGCCATTATAATATCATCATTCTGAACGCAAGGGACTCGGGGACTCGGGGACTCGGACTCACTTTTGTATACAGTGCACATGGGGTACCGACCTGGGTTGGGTGCTACACATCCTTCCCCAAAACTATTTATATAACATAAAAACCATGTACTTGAATTATGTTATGAAATATTAGTAAATGTTTCGATAGTATAGATCACTGTAAGCATATATTATTATATATTATGTCGAATTTTTCCCTATACAGACTGTTTACCAAACGGGCGTGAGAGCCGTGGTAATTAAAATTGGGTACATTTAAACATGATATGCGGGTATTATTGCTATGTTTTATAATTAGCCTAATTATAAGTAATATGATGTGGGGGGGGGGGGGAGTGTTATAGGCCGGCTTATCTAGTAATAAACATATAAGTAATGTAATAATACTAGCCAAGAAGTCCTGAAATATATACTCAAGCGTAAGTACAAACCAAGTAAGACTATATTTGTAAGGAAGGGACTATTATAATAATAACTATAAAAGACTAAAGTATGTTTGTTATGCGGATGATTGAACAAATGGAGTAATATGTAGCTATTCTGATGTTTATATTATTATATATTAGGTTATTCAATTCAGTGATGGTTATAAGTCTAATAGTGAGTCATACATGCATCAAATAAAAAACATGTATATAATAAGGTGGGGGGGGGGTAGAGCGATATGTATAGGAATGAATAGGTCGCACCATATAAAAAATACTAAAAATAGGTATATATATAAAAAAAATGCCAAACACTAATAGTGTAGAGCTCGCAGTACCCAAATACAGGATCTGATAAAAACTAAACTAAAAAGGTATGATTAATTCATAAACGACCTTAGTAAATAGTAAGCAGACTAAATATAACTCACAGAGAGATAATAATAATTAATAACTCAACTCTGTTTTTGTATACTCAATAATGACTAATGGGTACATAAGAACTCAGAGATAGTATTACTAATAACACTAGTACTTAAAACTTCCTGTGCAAATGAGCCGAATAAAACCTAAGAACCACAGCTCATGTTTATAAGAAAGAGGGTTAAATAATATACTGAGAGTAAGACAAAGTTCCTAACTCCAGATAACACGACTGATAGGATAATATGCGGTTTAATGTTAAGGTAATAGTCAAAACGATGCTTTTGACATGTCTAGGGCAGGTATAAACCATATAGTTTTTTGCGGTTATGACTACAGAGTAGAGATACATCATGTAAAATGAATGAATGATATACATTTTGATGTATATATCTATAGATAGGATGGGATTATACGAGTCTATAGTAAAATTAAACTTTACCCCGTCACAGAATCCTGCATATAAAAGCTAGGTAAAATTAGGATGGAGAGCCGTATGATGGGAAACTATCACGTACGGTTCGGGAAAGGGGCACTGCACGGCTATGCCCACCTCTCTATGTATTGTAGAGAGAATGGGTAAGGGATGTAGTGTTCTAGTTCATTCAATAGCAGACGAACAAGATATGAGAAAACTTGGAGGTCTTATGACTCTTCTTCCTTTTACATATACGGCCATTCTGGTAGGTAGTATAAGTCTAATAGCAATTTACCCTCTTTCAGGTTATTATTCAAAGGATCTGATTCTGGAACTTGCATATAGTCAATATACATACACAGGATTCCAAGCCTATGTAATAGGAACAATTACTGCCTTTATAACAGCCTTCTACTCGATGAGACTTGTTTGTATGACTTTCACAGGGATACCTCATGCAAGTCAACAACTTTATATACAAACTCATGACCAACCACTACTAGTTCAAATAACCTTCACTGTTCTTGCCATAATGTCAATCTTTTTTGGTTATATATCAAGAGATATTATAACAGGAATTGGAACAGATGGACTTATAAATTCTATAAGTCATAGACCCGAATTCGTAACACTAATAGAAGCTGAATTTATACCTCTAACAATGAAGCTAATCCCTACCATTATAACAATCTTTAGTGCGAGTATGACATTTTATCTTTACACATTTAAACCTCAGTATATTGTATATATATCAAGTGGGAAGATGGGTATCATCCTCACACGATTCTTTAATAAAAAGTGAATGGTAGATATTGTATATTCATGAGTCATCATGATGAGTCTAAGACTAGGTTATATTTGTAGTCAAACACTAGATAAAGGAAGCCTTGAAATAATAGGACCTACTCAAATTTCATCAGCTATGAATTCATGAGCTCATGGAATTAGTCGTATAGATACGGGTCTAACCACTTCTTATGCCACTTACATACTATTTGCAACGCTAAGTCTATCTCTTCTCACTATTTTTTAGTATGTTATGTTTAAATCCCCTTTCCTTTCATTAACATTTTTTTTAGGATCCGGATCCTATCCGGATCTTATCATATAATGATATATTATATTATAGAATAGATTGATTATCTATAATAATCAATATAATAAACCTAATATTAGGCTTCTCTTCTATAAAATAATGCTTTACTTATATTATATAATAATATATATAATATATATAATATAATGCTCCTAAATAATATAATATAATGCTTTTATAATCTTATGCTTATGCTTTAATAAGCATATTATACTACAATTAAACACATATAATGTTTATATAAAATAATATATGTTTATATTATATATTATAATGTTTATATATAATAATATAATGTTTATTTTAAATAATATTATATATATATATAATTATATAATGCTTCAATGATAGAGATATGTGTTCGAGATGCAAGGAGACATAAAATGGGCGTGACGTTTTACTTTACGACCTTTAATAGGCTAGGCGGGCTTTTACGTAATATAAAACTATAAAACATAAAATAGAATCAATTTATATATTACTAAACTTCACAAACAGCGTCATATATAGATAGCGGCCTAACCAAACAAAAAATGAAGCTATATGCAGCAACATTCTATCCACTACCGCACTTGTCTCAGTATGGTCAAGTTCCTAGGCATAGTCCTAAATTATATCTATCACGTTACAATCCTTAGAATAGTTAGAGTAATAAATAACTTCCCTCGCAGAAACTATATTAACCCCGCTATGCTGTTTTTATAGCACTAGCTAAAGCTCTAGCTCTAGTCATCTACTAGCCCTAGCTTTTAACAGGGTTAGGCTTTATGCCTAGTGCACTTATATTATATTAATATATATACAAGTAAATATAGAGAAGAGAGATGTGAAGTAAGGTTAGGTTCTATGTAAGGTTATGTCATATTGCGGTAAATTAATGTAAGATAATTGTTTGCGTAAATGATTAGGTAAGAATATTATATCTATAAAGGGGGGGGGGTATTGAATGAGTGAGGGTAGCGCATCCATTTCAATTTCGATAATATGGGATTTTTTTTATTCGAATATTATACAACCCTTCCTTGTGTAGTGTATATATGCATCCGTCCGAAGATGAGGGGTGTATACGGTGTAGTCTTTTTTAGAAACATATCTTTCGTCAAGAGAACATCACCCTGCGACATCCACGCCAACGATACTATATACGGGAAATAACTAAACTCAACTTAACTAAATTTATCATCATCCTAACCTACGTATGAGAGATAAATATGAAGAATATAAAATATAAATTTTGAGTATCTCAAAAATGAAAGAAGGGTTAAACAGAACCACTTAACACACACCCATGTATGTGTGTGACCAAAGGACAAGCTGCAACTGGAGAAGTGTAGCCGATTGCTAATCGTCTGATGATTATCATCTTGTGAGTTCGAATCTCATCTTGTCCATCTATATCCTTTTTATCGTTATAATAATATAGTGAACTTACCATAAAAAAGTGAATAAAGTGAAGATCTAATATAAATATATTTTTAACACAACGTGGTTCGGTTTGTGACTAATTAAAGCTACGCAGCCAATGTAAAGTAATAATTAATTTCTCCAAAAGCAATGCTAAGATAAAAATCTCAAACAAGTATTAAACAATAACTGTTTTGAGAGGTGATGTATATAATATATATAATAGAGCTGAAAAAGGGGCTGTTTCATATCATTATCATATAATTTACGCTCGATAAATTTTTACCCGCTTAACCTAAATAAATAATATATATACCATAATATTGACCAACCCGTCATATGCGTATGGAGGGGAGCATATATAATAGAAGAATAAAAGCTAAACTTTTAAGAGAGTTAGCGGTTATTAGTTAAGTGAAGTTTTATTCAGTGAAGTAATGGTAGGAAGAATAATATATTTAAGCCTTAAATTTATATAGTCTTGAGTAGGAAGTGATATAAAATAATTTATATTAAGTGCCTTCCATTACTAGATTACCTGCATGATGGAATTGAATAGGCGAAACCTATTATAGGTAAAATAGGCCATATATATCACCCACCTTTTTCGTGCGTCGCTAGTATATTATAAAATATATATATAATAATATATAATTTATATATAAAAATATTATATATACCTAAGTAAGGGTGACGGTTAAAAAGGGCTGGGAGGGATTTGATTATACACGCAGCGCATAGTGCCTTTGTGGATAAACGTATTCTCCAGATAAAATATATATAATATATATTAGCCTTGCTTTAATTTATAATTAAAGTACCTAAGCTCAGTATCAGTATCTTTCTCCGACACGCATGTTGGGTACGTATTTATAAAATAAAAAAAAAATAAACACACCAACACTCTCACACCATGGTTATAAAAGTAAGGGGGAGGGGTTAGGCTAGTTAGCTCTGTTTAGTTATCCCTCTCTCGTCTGTCATATATAGAGGTTGGGATTAAATAAAGTTTAGTTAAGTTTACCGACCACCCTTAATAAAGTGACTACTCTTATTAATTTTAGTTAATAGAGAAAGCGGAAGTAGTTAAAATATGTTGTAAAATAGGCCTATTATTCGCGCGAATTACATTAAAACTTATAGTGAAGAAGGATCGGATCGCGCGAAGAGATAGGATTATAGAATACTATTCTATAAGTACAGTACTCTCTGCGTGTACGTGTTGAGCTCTATTCCTCGTGGGGTCCCGGTACCCCACACCTTTGACAGACCTTGACATTCGTATGTGGGCTGCTGCTATTATTATATAAACATTTTATCTTAAATAAAATGTGATCTTATCTAAATTTAGAAGGCTAATGTTGTCGGGCTGTGAATGAGGTGTCTAAGCTGCTAATGCGTAGAGTAAACTCGTCATTTTTAAGGGTAAAATAAAAAAAATATGAAACAATAAAGGGTAAATAAAAATCCTAACTACATCCTGAGATGTAGAGTGCTGGCGTGGTAATGATAAGAATCATCATCATGATGGATAGGCGTGATGGCATATAACCCTTTCATCAATAAATAGATTCGCTTCATAGAATGTTAGTCCTAAAAAATAGCTATAAAAAGGGAAAGGGGGGTTGATGTGTACAAGGTCGATGATGAAACAACGTCCGCCATATTTGTAGTGGTATATATGGGTGTATATGTGAATGTAGATGTAAAGATAGAGGTGGTGGTAAATGTGTGAGGGTATCGATATGGATAGATTAGATACATAAAGTACATCCATGTATCTATTTAAACAAAGCATATATGTGTGTGTAGAGAATTATTTTAGGTCCACTTTACTAAACTTTACTAAACTTAAATTAATGTCAACTTAACTTTACATCAATAAAACAAGGAGTAAAAAACGCACACGCATAAATGTTTTGTTTGTGTGGGGGAGGGGGGGAAGGTCTGAAATGTTAAGAACGCCTGATGAGAATGACAGACCAACGGATAGACATAGACCTATGTACAAAAAAATAAAACCCCAAAAATGGGGGGATGACCTGCAGAGAGTGGGTAATGAATGGTATTGTACTACTTTTTTTATATAAAAATATATAATACGCAAATGAATGGAATGGGTGTGTGTTAGAGCTCGATCAGCTCCTCATCTCATTTAATAAGATCCATACCTTTTATAGGTATCATATCCTATATATATTATTATATAATATATACCCAAGATATAGCGTAGCGTATTTAAGATGCGGTATAAAAGGTGGTGGATTTTATATTTAACCAATTAAAGGATTATAGGTTAAAGCCTACTAATGGGAGATGGGGGGGGGGGGAGGGAGGGATAAGTGTGACCGTTTTTTTTTTATAGATCAGATCCTAAAAAAAATGGCTGATATAGATATATATAGAGTTAAGTAAGAGATAGTTATATATATAGATAGAGTTAAAGTTATAGTATTCTATATTTATAGAATAAAATATATAGTAATATATAGAGTAGTAATATAATATATATATATATATAGAGTTCGAGTTATAGTTTTAGTTATAGTAATATAAAATTAAATTTTATAGTTAGAGTAATATATATGTCGTAGTATAAAAAAAATATATATATAAATATATATGTATGTATGTATGTCCATTTATTTTTATAGTTATAGTTAAAAATATGGTTTTAGTAATAGTTAGAGTTTTATATAAGTTAGGTATAACTAAAATAGAGGTAAAGTAAAGAAAAAGAAAATAAAAAAAGTTTATAAAAATAAAGGATAGGGATTAAAGAGCTGCAAGCGGGTTAAATTTAAATTTTCGCTGTAAGAGAATCGTTAAAGTATATGGGAACATGATAAGAGATAAAGTGATTAAAATGAGTATCTCTGCATACTGTAAAAATAAATGTCAAAGGCAAAAATATTTGTATGTACATCTAAGTACAAGATAACCGATCCAGAGAATATCAAGCATCCTGCGTATTTTATTTTTATAAAAAAAATAAGCTAATAGGAGGGCGAAGAATGAATGAGAGGTAAAGAAGATAATTTTAATGGTGTAAACCCAAGTTCGAGATACAGTAAAATGAAACATCAAAGTAACTGTTAAGAAAAATCAGAGGAGTTACTGAGAGTAAAGGCGATAGAACTCAGTAAAGGTCAGACAAACTTCATAATGAGATCCGTCTTCAAGACCATAAAGTACAGTATAGCGATAGAGTAGAGCCACGTGAGTGAAAGATAACGAGTTTTGATCATATAAGCAGATAGAGTCTATAGAGATGATATCGTACCTTTTGCATAATGGCGGGTTAACTAGTTTAATATAGCAAGATTCCGATCATGAAAGATATTGATTATATTATTTCAACCTGAATACCAAACCCGAATAATGAGATGAGCAGCTAATAAGCTATATATGATAACACAAATTCATAAATGTTTGTTTTGAGGGGGGTTAAATAGCAGCAGGATAAGGCCAAATATTATTTAATAAAATAAAACAAGCTCTAAAAACCTCGAAAAAACAGGATAGGATGAGTAAAGTGGGATGTTGTAGGTAGAGGGGGGGGGGGTATAAAAAATATGATCTGATGGAGTCCTACTTCTTAGGAAGATAGTTATATTAAAAAGACCTAAAACGACGTGATCTAAAGTTGATCAAGATTTAAATGTAAATATATAGCCAGCCTATGAACAAAGCAATCACAAACGGCTAACTATGCATCAGTGCAATGTGGGTTAATGTGTGTGTTGAAAAAAGAGGGGATGTGCCATATAGTTTATAGTCTGAACGAGTGGCTGTTACAGTAGCCTTCGATGAATTGACTTTAGTAGTGAAAAGCTAATCGAACGTCGTGATAGTTGGTTGTCTGCGAAACATGTTAGAGCATGATCTATCATGAGTAAGAGTAAACAGGACGAGTAAAGTAAAAATTCACACATAAATATTTATTTTCCGTATCATTTCTTTATGTCTCGTAGAAAGAAATAATATATTTTTTTTTATGCATCGGGACCTGGATATCCCCTCTTTTACTTTTACCCCACCTTAAAAAAAATTAACGAATAACAGGTAATGGTAAAAAAATGTCGCAGCATGGCTGTGCAGGGAGTGGGGGTTTGAAATAAAGAATTTAATAAGATAAATGACGGATGTCATTAGGAGGTAGATATAAATTTGGGTACAAATTGATTTAATTTAAAAAATTAATTAGATATCTAGAAGGCTAATAGGGCATAAAATTTATATGTATCTATGTGAGTTGAGCTCAAAAAAGTTTTGTTTAAGGATGATAGTTTCAGACGTATGATGATAAGGTCGTACGTCGAAAGGGAAACAGCCCTTAGTGTAAGTTAAGGTTCCTCATTAAAAGCCAGCCATTTAAAGTATATTTTTTGCATAGCCCTTCAACCACTCGTGGGGTGGGGTAGGGTGGGTTGAGTTGAAGATGATATGATAGAGGGTTAGAACGAGAGAGGAGGGTGATTTGAGTAGTTTAAAGGTTGTATAGTCTCCAAAGACAATCATGAGATGTGACTGGAAACATCCATTCTTTAAAGAGTACGTAACAGTACAATGATCTTGCATTTTTTTTTACGAATAACAGGGTAAAAAAAGGGGGGGGGGGGGTATTTAGATAGATATAATAAAAATATATATAAAAAAAAAGAGAGACATACTCCAAAGATACAAGGACTTAAAATGTAAACCGATACTACACTCAGTGTTTAGATATTTGCACGAGAAAAAAAGTAATATTTTCAAGAACTCTCGATGGAGGGTAGCGGATAGATAAGATGATAGTAGCAGACCGTTCCTGTAAGGAATATTCATGACTCATGCCAAATAAATAAAGGCTAAAAAATTGATGGAGTTAATATAAAATATCGTGATGTAGTTTATAATGATATTTTATCATAAAAAAGAGTATAAGAGGAGTGAGTAGAATAATGAAAGATAGTTAAATGTGTTTCATATTTAATATATGTCAGGAAGTGAGAATGACTCGATGAGTAACGCTAAAATGTTTATAAAGAACATTCATCTTAAGTCTAGGATTTGCTAATATATATATCATAAACTCAGTACACATTAAAAATCAGCGTCTCGTCTCCCGCAGCATGGCTGTGTGGGGGGGGGGGGGGGGGGGGAGGGGATGGGGTGATATGATTATTATACCTACTTACCTACCCAAAGAGGGAGAGATCAGATCTAAAATAATTTTGAGGGGGTAAGGATATAATGTCGGTCGTTTAAGCATGTAAGAAAGAGATGATGGATATATAAAAATAGTGTTAAACGGTGTCTAAGCTTAAGCTAAAAAGCTATAAAGTGATGATAACAAGGTATGTACTCTTTTTGTAATAGCAGAGACCACAAACGTTTTATTTTATCAGACTTCAATGTGAAGTGTTAGATAATAGTATGTGAAATTGCGAAGAGGGGATGATACGTATAAAGAACAGGAAAGATAATAAACTTAACTTAAATAATATCATGCCATTAACAGTAACCATTTTCCACAGTATGTCATGGTTTATAAAAAAGCTAAAAAAGCCATGAGGTGGGATTGTGGGTTGAGAAAGGATGAGATAGTAAGGGAAGCCGTATCATGCAACACAGATAGACTGATATGATAATATCAAGATGATAGCTTAATACATGTTAAGGAACTCGGCAAACTAACTCTGTAACTTTGAGGAGAAAGAGTAGTAGGTATAGACTAAATATAAGACCAGAGTCATGTCATGCCAACTCTGTAATATATTATAATATAACTACTCACAGATAATAGTAGGGTGCGACTGTTTAACAAAAACACAGAACTCTGCTACGGCGTAAGCCTTAGTATAGGGTTTGACTCTTGCTCAGTGTCTTATTTAAAGGGGGGGGGAATGATGTGAACGTATGTTTTTATTATAAAAAAGCCGTACGGTGTACGATATAAAACAGAATAGACGCATAGTTGCTTCTTCTAAATAATAAGATTAACAGCAGTCTTAACTATAAGGATTCTAAGGTAGTATCGCTGCTTCGCTGCCCTAGGTATAAAATAGGCTAAGCCAGCTTAGAGCTGACTTAGCAGGTTAGTTAAATATCTAGAATCTCACTATATGCTGGAAACTCCTAAAGCTATAAGTACCAGCCCTTCCTTTAATCAATACTATTAAAATAAAATAATGGATGACAAGGGCTGGGCTGGTGACAATATTATATATGAACAATGGACAATCAGCAGGGAACCCAATTCCAATGCTTAGTAGGGGGGGGGATCCTCAGAGACTACACGTGAGAAGTTGGTTTTACTATTTACTAGCTATTGACAAACTATCGATTAAAATAAAATAAAATAAAAATAAAAAAAAAATATGACAAATATAAAATATATCAATACAGATATTTTTGCATCCTGCCTGAGTTGTAGGATTTATGGAAGGTGAAGGTACTTTTTCAGTTGAAATTTAAAAAAATGCTCAAATGCGACTAGGAGTACAGGTACTTCTAAGTTTTGTTATTACTCAACATGTTATAGTTAGAGTAAGAGATGCTGAAATAATACTAAAATTAAAATATTTATTTAGCTGTGGAACAATTATTACAAATAAAGATACACAACAATTCCGAATACGAAATATTCTATATAAAAATTATAGACAATAACCACTACTAGATGCTTATCCTCTGCAAACACAGAAAGCACTAGATGCTAAAGCTTTTAGACAAGTTCCTAGGCTAATAATGGGTTAAGCACATCTTACTGAATCGGAATCTGAATCGGAATCTGAATCGGGTCTTCAAAAGATTCGAAACATTAAGAGTACTATAAATAGAGCAGAGCCCGGATATTTTAACAATAAATAATTAAGCAATATCCCTCCCTTAATTTGTCTTTTTTTGTTATATTTTTATTTTAAGTTTTGCTAGGTAAGATCAACTATGATATAGTCCAACCTTGTTAACTTATGTCGCCTTTAATTAATTTATAATTAGACATAAAGCGAAAGCGCAAGAATTATAAAGAGCGAAATTCCTTGGCCATTAAATGTGGTCCTGCATCAATAGAGTAACGATGCTCTAGCTGTCTTAACATGTAGGCTAGTGAAATTGAATTCGTCGTGCAGATGCGACGTATTTCCTGTAAGACAAGAAGACCCTATGCATCTTTACTGCCATTCATCATTACATTGAGTAGGCAAAATAGAGTAAATGTAAAAGTTTACAGTTTATTGAATGTTATAGTCAGTAGACTAAAAGTGATGAGTTTGCAGTTTCACTGGGACGGTGGCCTACAAAAAAATATCGTAGGCATGCTTAAGGTATGCTTAAGTTAGATGGAAACTAACATGTTATGAAAAACATAAGAGAGCGCAATAGTTAATGCATGCTTGAATATGAAATACAACAATATTCATATCCTCTAAAATTATATAAAAAAAATAATGAATAAATAAAGATATATATAAAGATATAATTTTAGAGTGCTATAGTGACCCTGTCACATGTCTCGGATACAGTGACAGAACAACGGATAAAAGATACGCTAGGGATAACAGGGTAATCGCCGATGAGAGAACAAATCGTCTCGGCACTTTGCCACCTCGATGTCGGCTCAGCACATCCTACTGGTGAAGAAGCTGGTAAGGGTTAGACTGTTCGTCTAGTAAAGTGCTACGTGAGCTGGGTTTGTATGCTCAAATAAAATAGAACGGCCAATAAAAGAAAGACAAAAAAAGACAAAAAAATAAACATGAGAGAGAGAGGAACCCTTGTACTAAGAATAAACAGGGATAATCGTGCAAGAACGACACAAATGACACAGTATTAGCACAAAGCTCTTGTAGGGCTAATGTTTAGTAATGGATAAATTTATCAGACGGTATATCCGAATGATAAGATGATAGCCGTATAGGGTTTATATAGGCTATAGATAGTTTTGTTTTGTTTCTTGGGCCCCTCGGCTTCGCTGAGGGGGGGGGGACGTATGATATTGATATTTTTGATAACATAAATACAGCACCAAGAGAGATACGATACTTGTTACAGCTAATAATAATAATAATACATCCTTCAGATAAAAACTAAAACTGTAGCCTCCAATAAACCCCTCATTCCCCACGTGTGGTGAGGATGCGTGGAGGGGGGGTCAAATAATGACAGAACGCTATTTTATATAAATAACTCAGGGCTGCACCTGCACGGCCTTATTTTTGTTAAAATAGTTTTAACTCATATCAGTGAACTACTAACCTCTGTAGCTCTTATTATATAATAAGGGGGGGGTGGTAGTGTTTTGATTGGACCCGGGCGGGGGGTTAAAAACCCCTACCTTCCTTCACAAAGTATGAAGTAGAGCTACTATAACTTGTCATTACAACCTAATTCAATTCAGTATTATAACTCCACTCACTCCTAATATTCGTGATTAGAAAGATCTGTACATTATAACAATAGGGGGGGGGGAAGCTTGAACTTAATAAACAACAAGTTAGAGTAAGTTCTCATTTTAATAACTCTATGCTATAGAAAATCAATCGGTTTGTAGAGAGAGGGAATGTTAATATAGTATACCTTTTTTAGTTTATATAAACAGTTTATAATTTGTCTTGTTGTCAACATTTGTTTTGCGTAGCCTCTTCACAGCAGGCTAGATATGAGCGGATCCGATCTATAAAAAAAGAGCCCCTATTTAATATGTAAAAAATGTACTCCCTATCTATACCAGGTTGGTGTTGGTGCATAGAGGGGGGGGAGAATGATAGAGGAAGATGAAGTAGTCTTATATTTTTATAAAATAGAAAACCGGGTGAATTGCAAAGACCACTCTTTAAAATAATCATTTATACAACTAAGGACTAACACACGCTCACACAGTGCAAGACTTAGGTAGGGGGGGGGTGAAAGTATGTGATATCCAAGCATAGGAGTAATATGAGTTTAGAGAGTCAATCTGCAGCGAAGTCTGCGTCAGCACCTGTCGTAGCTGACAGCGGTAGACGCATGAACGTTCAACGACTAATAAGTGTGCAGTGCTAGCCATTTACCTAACACGAGTGCCCGGCAGGTAGGATATTCAAAATATGCTATCTGATGATATAGTCTGATCAGTGACGTGAGTCATTGAGCAAAGGTAAAAAAATACCTTGCAATAACATAATGTCAGTACGACGTGAGTCAGTACGGCTTATATCTTCAGGAAAAAAAGATAATAACTTCATAAGATCTCTTAGTACGAAAGGACCAGTAGATCGTGATCCTCTGGTTTTTATTTTGTTAAATATATTCTTTCAAGAAGAAAAAAATTCCTCGCTCATAAAATATATCATAAATCCTTATTTTTTTAAGCTCACCGCAAGGTGTTTAGGATAAGGATGTTATATTAAAATGAGTCAATCAGGCAAGCGGGGGAGTTATATATAAAAAATATATATAATGAAGAGAGAGATAGGTATAGCATTGAAGAGCAGCTACGATCAAGGATTTAAGTATTGAAAGCATATCAAATACGAAAACCAATGAAGCATTATCTAATTTATTTATTATAAAGACTTATCCTTTATCATATAATTAATTATATTAAGCGTAATAAAACCCTAAAAATAATTTAACTACTATGGCAGCGATGCCGTAACCTCTCTCTAGATTGCATAGAGAGAGGGCCGTACGTAAAAGGGGGGTTTTAAGGGTAATGATAGGGTTAAACAGTAAATATTAGGTATAGAGGAAGACAACCTCTTAGATAGGCAGTAGGTGAAATGTTTGTTCTTCAAAACCAGCTCAACTGTACTAATGACAACTAACTTTTATCATGAACATATACTTAGACTATGGTTACATTATAAATAATAGCCTTTAGTCCTTCAAATCCTTAATGATGAAATGCTACAGGTCTAATAAACTATATGTATATCTCATTAATTTTTGAGATATAATATCTTCTCATCTTCACAGAAGAAGAATAAGATTCAGGCACATAATTTATGTGAGTATAGCTTATAATACACACATTTATACAATGAAGACAATCAAATAAAATCAAGGGGTGGGGGGGGGGGGGGGGGGGGTGAGTGATGAATGCCAAAACCGAAAGGGTTCTGTTCTGTCATGTTAGATCAAAATTTCATAAAAAATGACAACATGCTGTTTATTAAAGAAAAAAAATTCACACCTAAGAACCATGGCATAAGGGTGTACACTATAAACAATGCGTTGACTTTATAGGGTTTTGCATGGGCATAGTCTTGCACCGTATAACACTGCAACGCATGTATCGAGTGTGGACCCATTTCATTTTTAGAATCATACACGTATATATAATCAATCATATCCGCGTAATGAAATATATAAACATATCTTTATCCATATATATATAATATATTTTTATATAAAAATAAAAAAATATATCACTATATTTATCCTTATATAGTGATTCATGTAATGTGTGAATATCTTCCAACTTTAGACTCTAAAAATTTAATTAGCATACTATTTTTAGTTTAAAGTAAAAGGTTAAATAAAAGTTAAGTGACATTTTCTTTTTATTGTTTTTGTGCTCATCATCCTCTCTGGATGTAACTATAATATAGTTATATATATAGTATATATCACCTATCAGTGATATAAAACCCTATTGCTATTCCATTCCATTCAATTCTATTCTCTACTATCCTATCAAATAGTCCAGTCCTTATATTAGCACTTTTAGGCTATTCTATTTTGTAGCTGTTTTACTCTGTTGCTATTATATAGAATAGAATAATATATCCTATGGCTATAATAGCAATCAGGTTGTATTCATGCATAGTATAAAACTACACCTGCTATGGATCTATATATATAATATATATTGTGAAGGTTATTATTGCTAAAAAGGATAAAAAACAGGGGGGGGAGGGTCAGGCTAAGGGGTAGGGTATTTTTTGATTTAATGTACAGATAATGGCCGAATGGTGAGGTACGCTCTCTGGGCGGGCGATGATGCGAGTTCGAATCTTGCTTATCTGAATGCTTGTCTAATATAAAAAAAAGTCCTAGACAAAATGGCTCGCTCTCGCTCATCATGGTAGCACCGCTGGCTATTCCGATCGATAGACATTATCCAGCCCTTATAACCTGAAACTGCTTTGTGACCCATCTCATCTCTTTATGGATAGTTAGATCGGATAGTGTCAGGGATCTATCCTATTCAGTTTCCCTGAAACCCAACCCTTTTTTAAAATAATATATAGTATAAGGACAAAACTTTTTATTTTTTTGAAAAAGGGATATTATAAAATTATATTATTATTATTCTAATATTGCAGTTTAATAAAACTACGGACTATCCATAACTCAACTCAACTAAATAAAACTATACCTTCAGACACAGAGCATAAAAGACATAAAAAATATTTAATATAAAATTAAAAGGTGTGTACTATATTATATATATATATATATATAAATATAATAATAAATATCCTATAATATAAAATAATAATAAAAAAAGATCCTATATAATTATATATAATATAATAATATAATTATAACATATATATAATATATAAGATCATATTGAATATAATTCAATAATATTATACCCTATCATATCAACAAGGAACCGCAGCTAGATGGCCATATGGCTAATATGATAAATAATTAGATAAAAACACCGAGCGAGAAGGTGTATGCCTCATGTGGTTAGGAGCTAATGTACACGAGATGCAGCGCTTATGCGTCAGAGCAAGAATATGATATTGGTTAATTATATTTTTAAACCTTCACTTACTAATAAAACTTGCGGCGTAGTGTAGGTTGTAGAACCTTGATGAAAGGGTTAGTAACTAAACATATATTCCACATATGCGGAGTAAGCAGGTGGAGTAAAGGGTTCATCCATATAGAGTTGAGTAGAGTTGAGTAGAGTTGACAATGGGGGGGTGGGGGGTTGGGAAAGGGATGGAGGGGGGAAGTATCCATCCATATATATAAAAAAAAAACTACTATAAACAGTGTAGGGTGAGGGTGGGAGGTGTGGGTCACCATACCCTATAAATATATGTATATGAGTAATGAATAGGTTATATAGGAGTAGTGATGGTGAAAAAAATATTTAATCTTATAGATGTAGATATTCGATCTGATTCCTAACACCCACCCTATCCCAGCCATGCTGCGTGGGAGGGGGTCATATATATAATATATATATATATATAATATATAGTATAATTATATATATATATATAATAATATAATAAAATAATTATAATAATGAAGAAGGGTAAAATATGAATAGAGAGAGATTGATAAGTAAGTTTTAATTTTGATTAAAAATTTGAATTTGATTCTCTATCAAAAATAAATAAAAGGGTATAGCTCAATGGTAGAGTAACGGTCTTCAACACTGGATGTTATAGGTTCAAATCCTATTGCCCTTGTAAAACGGCTATAATATCATGATAGGAATTATTATAATATATATTCAGGTAAAATGAGGGGGGTGGGGATAATGTTTTTGTTTTGAGATATAAAGTATAAAGAAGGTTTAAATAACTAGATAAAACTAATAGCCCCTAATAGGGCTAGTGTTATATTTATGATGAGTGATGTTCAAGAATACGGGAAACTAAAAATTAAAGGATATATAATATATATATACGAGGTTAAGGGGGGGGATGAACCAAGAATGGGGGGGGGTGTAATAGAGAATAAAAGTCAATAAAGCCAAAGGCAGCAAATAAAATAAAGCAGGCATAAAAATAAGTATAAACAGGATAGAGTGTCCTGCCAGGTAGTTTTATTCTTTGTTGTAACTCATATCCTATCATATCCTTTATGCTCAGATGAGTGGATAAAAAGAGGCCCTACCCATATTGTTTAAATGAGTTTTTCTTTGTTGAGAGCCTTTATCTAATTTCAATAGAAACAGAGAGATATATAAAAATATAAATTTGAAGAGAAATGAGATGTGAAGGGGGGGGGTAGTAAGGAAGGGACAAAAATAATCAACCCATGTCAACGCGTATTGTATAAATATAAATATTTTTATAGCTGTAACAATGACATAGTAAGTAATAAAAGACTAAAGCTATGCAACAGGATAAGCTATCAAAATAACAAATAAAAATGCTATAGCCATGAAAAGCTATAGCCATGAGATGCGCAAGTACGGGAAATCTCATAACCCGCTGCGCTACAGTTCCTGCGTTTTAGCTTCTGTTAAAAAGGGTCAACCTGTTCAGCTTTATACACGCTAAATACCCTAAAGAATATAAAATATATAAAATATAAATATCGCTCGCTTTCGTGAAAGACTAGGCTAAAATTAACCGAGTGAGCGTTAAGCTATCATAAGTAGATAGTACAGAGTAGAGAGTTGTGAATAGAGTGTAGAGGATAGGGAGTTGATAAGTCATATAAGACCATGATAATGCTTTTCCTTTCAATAAGCAGCCCCCCCCGCCGAATTTGGTGTGCATTATTTTTTATATATAAAATACTATAACTATAGGGTCCCCCCGCCGCGATTGAAATATAATTATAATATAATAGTTGTCATCATGTATATAAAAAAAACCGCCGACCCGACAATTTTGTGTGGCTATGGCCATCTCGTTATAAGCATAATCGGCGTAAAGTGGTGCATATATATAATAATATGTTTTTGGTGCAAATTGGGCAGAGGACACTCGATAGAGATATAGGTCGAGTGTTGATTGTCTATGTCTAAAACGTGTGAATGTCTTTAGAATGATGTGATTTTGATTATATGAGATTCCCCACATTCGACTATTCTGCCGGCTCCTATTATATTCATATGAATATTCTCAGGGATCTGATATATTGGTTTTCAATAACTAGAACTATTACTTAAAAAATAACCACGACTATAACTATAATAATACTATAGTGGCTACGCCGACTCTTGAAACTTAATTTTATGTGATAGATAAAAACGTCCACTTAACGTCCTATTAACGTCTGCTAAACTTTTTTAACAGGGTAATGATCCTAGTTTCAGTTTATGTTGAGTTTATTAAAATATCTTTTCATGATATTTATGAAATAAAATTGAGTCTCAAAAAAACACGAATGATTTTAGATGCTGAGAGAGAATAAGATAGGAAATGTGAGGGGGGGGGAGGTAAGACCATGTACCCTGTGAAAAGATAAATTCACATGTAGGCTACTGCTAAGAAGGTTGCCAAAAATAACTTTACGTGTGATGTAATTGTAATCCTCACAAGATTATCGAATCGAGAATATCATTCAAAGTAAGATATAAACGACGGCCACTTGAAGTAGATGTCAACAAGTTATCCCACAGGGTTTTAACCACTTAACTTTTAAAACTAAATCCACACACACGCAGAATGTCGATGTTTTATAACATTTTGCGGTGAATAATACGATGTTCTAATGTGTAAACCGGTATAAAATTACATTTTATAAAATGCTGTATAAAGCAAGCTAGGTATATTAAATATAATATAATAATATAAAAAAAGACTCATAAGCCCCTAGTGCAAATATAAATGGAGTTCCAAGTATATAAACATAATTAAGAGATAGACTGCCTTATCTTTTTTGATCCTTATTGCTCATGCATCGTCATGAGATTTTGTTTCTGTATAAAACCTATTTTTTTATATTAATTTATAATTAAAAAAATACTATAATAAAAAAATATAGCCCAACCGACCCGACCAATATAAATCGAACTATTGTTTAGAATAATAAACAATCTTCTTGTAATATAACAATAGTTTATACTAATTTTAATAAAAAAAACGATAGTGATGGGTAAGTCTATACAAATAGATAGAGATAGGGGGGGGGTATAAGAACAAAATAGTATCAATATAAAATGTTGACTAGGCTAAAAAAAATTAAAACATGCTACAGAGTGCTAGAATTATCGGAAGTGGTCTTGCAACAATTGGGCTAGTTGGAGCTGGAGTAGGGATTGGAGTAGTATTTCACGGTCTGATCAGCGGTACAGCACGAAACCCTGCCATGCGAGGTCAACTATTTACATACGCAATTCTAGGATTTGCACTAAGTGAGGCGACGGGGCTCTTCTCTCTCATAATATCTTTCCTACTGCTGTACTCATAATAACTTATTCCTATCCTAAAGTTATCATTGCTGGACTCGTGTATATGTAATAGCACTCGTTCAGCAACTTTTATTTTGCTATATTCATTTGAGAATGTGCAGATAAAGACTCATGACGTAGCTTTTAGGACAGCAACTAAAGATAAGTCCGGTATCTATTCTATGTTTGAGAGAATTAGGTGAATAATAAGCAGCTTTATGTAGGTAGTGCTATTAATCTACGATCAAGAATTATAGATGATATGCAGACTTGATAAAAATTTGATAATGATGATGATCATTAAAGCCATAAATAAGTAGGGTATTGAAAATTGTATTCTTGTTGAATACACAGCACAGGATTCAAGTAAGACAACTATTCTATTCTAGCAGCAGAGCCAAATTGAATCGAGAGACTAAAACCCTCATATAACCAACTAATGGTTGCTGGTTCTAGTCAAGGATATAAACACACACCTGAGGCAATATAAATAGCAATAGCACACTTTTTATCTCACAAAGGATGCAAGGTAAGACTAAATCAGCCGAGATACGAGCTCAAAGATCAATCAGAATCAGAATAAGAGGGCAAAATAACTTTTATGGAAAGAAACGTACACCTGATGCTATTGAAAGACTAAGACAATGGAGCACTAAGTTTTTATACTTATAAAAAACCATGGCTATGTAACTAGTTTCACTGAGCGGGTTTTTTACCCGAGCTAGGTTCTCAAACAGAACGATCAAGGAGACTAGCGGCCATAATACTTTTGATAACATCTCAGACACTCAAGACTTATGACGGGAAAATATTTAAGAATCGTTATAAGAAAGATCCCGTCAGGCTAAGACCCTGATCCTAACTAGGTTTTTTTAAGCGCTAAGGTTATCTTTTCTACTACTATATTATAATAATATCCCCTTATTATATAATAGGACTGCACACTCGTCCAATTTTGGACTAAAATGTAATTATTTGTGAATGTACAGGATTCTATTTATGACAACGAACTCAAGAATAAGATTCAAAAAAAATAAAGTGTTTGAGAAAATAGTGAGAACTGTTAATTTTACGTAGGTAGCACTATTACAGTTAATATACGACCGAGAGTAAGGGATTATATGCAGTCAAGTC
>JASXTE010000693.1:0-2500 GCA_030280995.1 Hemileia vastatrix
TGGTCATTCCTTATTTGTTTTTGTTGGCTAAGAACAATATTCAAGGTTTCTTTGATTTTAAAATAAGCTGTATCTTGTACAGAAGAACTTACTTTACAATGCAAGTGCAAATTATTTAATCTATCACTCTCATGTATTAACACATCTCTTAAATGTTTGTCTTTTACAACATTAAAATCAAGAGTATCTTTCAATATTTCCTCAGAAGTTTTCTCAATTAAAGTATAGACTTCAGGGGAAACAGAATCATTCTTAATTTCAAGAGAAGGATTAATTAAAGAAGTAGAAGTCAAATGTAAAGGTTCATCAAATGATAATTTGCTAATTACATAATTGGGGCTACTGATTAAAGGAAGTTGTCTTTTTAAGGGTTTAACTGTTCTTTCACCAGAATCCACAATATTACCTGAAGAAGCTTTGTTATTATACATACCAACATGTTTATCAAACAAATTACTCACCATGGTAAGGGAGGAAACTTCCCCTGTGCCTTCTTTCTTCTGCCTCCCTGATAAGGATGGGGCTGAGGAGGTGGATGGTAGGTTGGTGTCCTGGATGGGCCAGGGTGTTGAGCTTGTGGTTGCTTAACATTCTGTTGGTAATGGCTCATCAAGTAATCCCATTTCCACTGTTCCACTTGCAGAGTGCTTTGATTTTGCGTGAAGGAGCTGGGTACCTGATTGGGCTGAGGTTGAGGCTGAGTCTGAGAGGCTGGAAAATGAGGAGTTTGAGCCTGTTTGGGATTTAATAATTCCTGCGTCTGCTTCCAGAGTGTGTCTACCCTTGCCTTGTACTTCATGCTTTCTGCTTTCAGTTCTTTGATGTGACTGGACAGATTGTTTACTTGTTGGGTTAGAGGTATCTTTTTTATTTTTATACCTTTGAGTTGATTGTCCTGGTTTATTAGAGGTTTTACTTCTTTCAGAGGTGTTTGGTGAGGGGGGTTTTCCACTCCTCTTGCCATTTCCACGTCCTGAAGGTTTTTTTTCAGCTGAATAATTTTTGTAAGTTAATTTAGAAGAACCTACAGATTCAGTGTCATTATCCACTTCAATCTCATCCACATGTAATTTATCCATGCTGTTAGCCAAACTACTGGACATTTAAACTTTTAAAATAGAATCAAAATTATTTAATGATTCAAATTGTTATTACAAAATAAAATTTATTGAATTTTAACAACAAAAAAATTTTTTTAATTATTATCAAAAAATCAATTAATTAACAAAAATGTAATACAAATAAATGTAATTACAATTATTTATTAAGAATTCACAGTAATTAAAATGGGACCAACCAATAAAGGTTTAATATTCAACCAAAATAATTAATACCAAAAATTAATATAATGGTAATTTTGGGACTAAGTACTGAGTACTATTATGGTCAACCAATAAACAAAAAATAATAATAAAATTAATTTAATAATTTATTAAATATTAATTGTCTTCTAGGACTAAGAGTTTTACTCTATTATGGTCAACTAGGAAAAAAAATTAAAAAATAATGAACACTTACACTCAGTGAATCAGCAATTAAGCCACAAACACTGTTATTGCAGTAAAAATATAATAATATGAGTGAGAGGTGCAAAGGTTAACTTACTATAGTGATCATAAAATCACTTCAAAATAATATATGATTTAATTTAATATAAACCTAAATGATCGGACCCAAGTTCGAAACACGGTCACGGCAAAAGTTTCTTTTTTGGCTGGGTGGTCCGTGTACTATGTTGTTTGTTGCAAGGTGGTGTATTGTTGTCGTTGTTTGGAAAGGCCTTCAATTATCGGCCGGTCGTCTAGAAGAAGGAGAAGAAAATGGAAAGAACAGAGAAGAGGAGGAGGAAAAATAGGAAAAGGTTTAGAAGGTAGAGAAACTAATTAATAAATTAATATAGTTATTTTAGAAAAGATGAAAGCGACGAGAATTTCTTGGGTTTTGACACAACAGTGAGGCTTATTAAATTATAATATATTTATTTAAAATAAGTATTACTTTCTCTGCGCGGAAAACACTATTATTACTATTCGACTTATTGCAACCTGTAGTTATTTATATAAAATTTAAATTAGAATTGTAATACTAATAAAAATAATAATAAACGTATTATATTAAAAAATATATTCAAGTTTGAGTGTAAAATAAGTGATGATTAAAAAGGGTATTACCCAAGGCCCTTTTATAGACCAAGGGACCTCTGAAGCGCCACCAATCAGTATATACAAAATAGTAATAAGCTAAAACAAGAATATAAAAGAGTTGAAATGAAACATGGATATTAAGAGAAAAAATATGAAACAATTAACTAAAACCCGTGAGTAATTAACCATTTTCAAACCATAACTTCCCAAAATACTCAATTGAAATAATTATTAACCAAGTAAGTCTGAAACATGAGAACAATGATTTAAATAATTCAAAACAGACATTATAGTGACATGTAAAGGATTTAAGTAAAACAAATAAAATTATTTTCACACCAAAATTCATTTAATAA